>PVIR01019537.1:0-31730 GCA_004026965.1 Petromus typicus
GGCACCCATGCCTTGGTTCCAGACCCACCTCTAGGATGACTGTAGGCGGCCGCGCGTAGTTCCAGAAGCTGAAACGATTCCAGAAATATGCCATGTTCCTGTCCTCATAGTCCTGGGATGTCTTCTCTAGATCAATGGAGGCTCCTGAAGCGGAGAGAAATAACCGTTGGGCTGCTAGGTCCTACCGACAGCTGGGCAGAGATATCTGTCAGCGTTGCCATCTCCTTCCATGTCTCTCTTACCCACAGAGCTCAGGGCGTAGTCTGGTTTCTGTACGAAGTCCTCATTGAGCCGCTGGAACACGAGTTTGGCCACTCTCTAGAAAAGGCAGCAGTGGTGGGGTTGCAGGCTGGTTCACAAGCAGGCCCGGCTCTCGGGGAACTGCGCTCTGGGAAGGACTTTGTGGGCCCCAGTAGAAACATGTAGTGGGGCTCCAGGATGGAGATTGAGTCCCAGGATCCAGCTGAATGGACCAGCAGTCTTCAAAGTGTGCGGGGTCACAAGTGGGTGGAGCTACAGGGACAGTCTTCCCACCAGACCCCTTCACAGCCTCAGGGCATCACTCACCTCGCTGTGGGCTGCACGAACCTGGGTCACCTCCTTGTGGAGTTTGTTCAGCTCGGCCTGAAGCTGCTGCAGCTGCTGCCCGTGGGAATGCACACGCTCGTGGTACTCCCTGCAGGAGTGAGGAGGATATATGCCTGTGGTCAGCTCCTCGTGTCCTTCCGGCAAGGCCGCCTGTGAAGCACCTTTGGGCCGCCCGATTCCCACCCCAGGTGCCCTCTTTTACCTGGGAGTCAGCATCTCCTTAGGTTCCTACTGGGCGGGAGGCAAATACAGCAACGCTCAGTTCCACACTACCCTGCTTTCTTCCAAATCAGTCTGGTCGCCACCAGACTCACTGCCGCCTTGCTCCTTTTTGAGAACTGCCCCACCACCCTAAACACCTGCCCGACTTTTAAGATCGACGCCTCAGAAATCTATGCCCAGTGCTTCCCTCCCATTAGCCTCTGGCTCTGCCCCCTCCCAGCAGCCCAGGGACCGCCACAGCCCCCAATCCCAGAACGGAGTGTCCCCAACTCACATTCTCCAAAGGAAGCAGGTGCAGAAGACCCCAAGAGAGTGCTGGAGAAAAGGGGGGTGCCAAAAAAGAGGAAGGGAAGGGGTTTGCTGGCATGAGGGGACAATGAGGTGGAGTGGTGGGGGACGAGGACAGACTAGAGGGTCTAAAGGCCGAATGTGCTGAGGGACAAAGGGAGAAATGACTGTCCAGAGCTGGGCCCCAGTGGATTTGCCTCTCACCCGCCAGAAAGACGCTCATCAGCGACGCAGCGAACACGAAGCGGACAGAGAAGACCTCCCTGGGAGAATGGAGAGGGTTGGGGTCCCAGGGCCCTAGATCCGTTTGCGCCAACCCGATGCCACCGATGGGAAACGCTGGCCCGGTCTCTCCACCCGACCAAGCAACGCCCAGGTCGCCCCCGCGCTCCCCCTGACCTGCACACACCGAGCAGCGCATCTCGGACCAGGGACAACAGCACTTTCGGGACCTGGAAGAGGAGACCTAAGGGGGAGAGTCAGATCAGAGAGGGGAGCCTGGGGACGACCACAAGCGTTCCAGGGCCCGCAAGGACCCGAGAAGGCAGCTGGGGCCCAAGCAAGGGACGGACACCCGACAGGAGTCTCAGAGGAGCCGGGGCTCGGCGGGGCTCGGGCTGGCCGGGCGCATACTCAGGAAGCTCTTGGTCACCCGCGGGACAGGCATCTCCCGCCTCCGATCCAGGGTTGCAAGAAGGTTCCGCTGCTCCTCAGAGACTGCGGGAGTCGCAGCCGGTTCTGCGGGAGCCCTAGGGCTCCACTGGGACCTGGCGCACCACAAGCCCACTTTTCCCCTGAGGCCCAGCCGCAAGTTCCCCAGCCCAGACATGAGGTCTGCCCCTCAAACAGGCTACGGTCCTGCAACAAGCCCATCCCAGGACTCCCAGGTTGCCTGGATGTCTGGGGCGGGGATTAGCCAGGATTTGACCCCACCTCCAAATGATTCCCCTTCCCGATTGGTGCGTCCCTCTTTCCAGGTAGCCAATCACGTCCATAGGGTGGAGCTCCTCTATATCGCCCAATCACAGGGCTTCCCCGACCTGTCTCAGCGCCAGCCATCGTACCGCCGGGTAGGGAATCTCACTAAACGCCTTCAGCAAACGAGGCATTGGGACCAATCCTATCCAGTTCCGCCCAGCCGCCCCAAGGCCCGCCCCCTCCCTCGGTGCGTAGGTTCGACCCCGCCCGCACCCGATGCCCCGCCCCTCACGGTTGCCGCGCCCCACGCGGTCTCCCGGTGGTGGCTCCGAGGCGCTGCTGGCTCCCGGCGAGGGCTTCCAGCCCATGGGGTTCCTCTGGGCAGTCCTGGGCGCAAGGCGGGCTCACCGCAACTAGAGCCCCGTGCCCTTCTGCCCTCGGGTTCCCTGGGTCCCAGCCCAGGAGACCAGTGCCAGCCGCATCCCCCGAAGGGACACCGTCTGAGCTATTGCTGTTTTCGCTGAAGAAGTTGGGCATGTGCTCGTGCTGGGCCTCGGCGGAGCCGGGGCGGGGGCTCCGCCGCATCTTGACCTGAGGATGCCCTTCAAGGACGCCCCAGTCGCCACGCAGCCACCCAGGCCCTTGGATCTCCCCAGCCGCTGCGTGCAGCGGGTGCCCACAGACCCAGCGTAAACCTGCGGGTCCCCGGGCTGGACTCCACTTTCCCTCCCTGTCTGCTCCTTGCGGCCACCGTCACAAAGAAGACCTGGTGTCGCAGAGAGAGCCGTGACGTCACTGGGAGCCGTGGGAGACTAGGCAATCTGGTTCTTTCTGCCGTTTAATGCGAACACTGATGTCGCAGCTCTTCCCAGAAGATCCCATCAGAAGCTGCCCTCCGTGTAAAACAATTTCTGTCCCGCTTCTCTGCTGCTTTTCTTGAGGGAGAGTGTGTGTATGTTTTACTGGGAATTAAACTCAAGATCGCTCCACTCACCTACACACCTCGCTCTTTTATTTATTTATTTATTTATTTTAATTTTGAGATAGGGTCTCAATAAATTGCCCAAGCTGGCCTGGCCCATATTCAGTCTTCCATCTCAGCCTCCAAAATAGCTTGCGTTACAAGCACATGTCACCCTGTCCAGCTTCTCCCCTGCTCTGGACACTAACATGCTATATATTTGACTCACTTTATTTTATTTTTACTCACTTTATTTTTGCTTGTCATAGCCGATAGAAGATGGATTGAGGGTGGTGATTTTTTTTTTTTCCTTGCTTCTGTATCCTCTAGCAGATTGAAAGGCCCAAGTAATGTTGTGGCAAAGTGGAACAGCTCAGTACTACAGCCAAGGGTTAAGGCTCTGGGTTGCAGCTATTGAAATTCGAAGACAGGAGAATTCAATGGTGGCTCTTAAGTGGTGGAGAAAAAAAACTTTTATTACACAAGCAAGTTCAGTAGAATTCTTAGTCTGAAGGCTGAGCACTTCACCAGAAATGAGAGCCTAAAAAAAAAAAAAGAAAGAAAAAGAAGTAAGAGCCTTCTTATATTCAGAGGTAGGGATAGCTAAGCATGCTCACTGACCAGAAGGGTGGAGTTACAGAACATTCTTGCAAGGGGGTGGAATTTAACAGAAATTATCGTAAGGGGGCGGAGCTAACAGAACTTTCAGGAAGGACAGAGCTAATGAAACATTTCTGAGGGGCGGAGTGAACATTCCAGAACTGTCTTGAAGTTCAGTTACAACTGGACTGCAAGGGATACCCTGCAGTGTAAACAGTTACATTTCCAAAACAAAACATTCTGTGCAAACAAAAATGGAGCAAGGCAGAGATCTGTCTTATTGTATCTCTAACAGTGCTTCCTCCAGACACTGGTTCCTCAAGGGTCTATGGGGTGAGAATTCAACATGCACCATTCACCCTATCCAAGACCTAGGACTGCAGATTAAGTTCAGTGGCCACCTACCTGGGCAATGGAGAAGAGAATGAGGAATCACAGATGGTCATGCTGGGAAACCTGAGCTTCCCCAACTCCTGCTGTACAATAAAATGCAACACTAGTGTAACTTAGAGAACTTCATGTTCATATGTACTCCTTAAGACTCAGCATATCTGGGATGTTCCCAGGAACGTGTTTTACTGTTTTCTTGTACTGAGGATTGAACCCACGTGCACTTTACCACTAAGCTACATCAGTAGCTCTTTTTCGTTTTTGTTTGAGATAGAGTCTTGCTATGTAATTCATCTTGGCCTTGAGGTCACCATAGAGCTCGGCCTGCTCTAGAACACAATCATCCTGCCTCAGTCTTCCAAGTGCTGGAATTATAGGCATATGCCACGGTGCTGCTAGCCTCCTCCTCCTCTCTCTTTCTCTTTTTTTTTTTTTCAAGGCAGAGTCTTATTAAGTTGGCTTAGGTAGACCTGAACTTATGTTTTTGTTTTTTTTATTTTGGTACTGCCACAACCTTGAGGTTGCGAGGCAGGCGCTGGAACCACTGCTCTAGATTTGAACTTTTGATTTTTTTTTTTACAACTCAGTGCAGAAATTTTTTTTAATTGAAATCTTTATTGGTACATTACATATACACATCATGATTGCACTCCACAATGGGGATTTGTACCAGTATAAGACACAACTTAATTCTCATTTTTTTCCCATAGCCCTACCCACCCTACCACCCCTCTATATACATAAACTTTGTTTCTTCTCTTTTTTGTTATAATCTCATTATTTTTCCCCCTTCACCCTATTTCACTTTGAGTATTTTCTATTTCACAATATATAACATACAATTCTAGAACTCACATCTTTATTTTCTCATACCAGAGAAAGGATATGATATTTACCTATCTGTGACCTATTTATTTCACTTATGAGGATATCCTCAAGGTATGTCCATTTAAGTATTAATGATTCAAACTTATCATTTTCTTGAACTTTTGATTTTTATCTGTTTCCTGAAATTTCAGGTGTGAGCACTTGGCTAGGAATGTGTACTTGAAACACCATATGCACAATCTTCATTTATGTCCACACTTTCAAGTAAAGTAGTGTGTCCTACACAAATTGCACAGCTAGGCAAACAGTCCAGAGAGAGCAATAGGTTTGCCTGAGACTGCTTAAATGCATGATATAACAAATTAGAATGCCAAAATCCTGCCCACCGGAGCAACACCCGTTCTGTCATCTGTCATATCATAGCTTCTTTAGAGTATTAGAAAGTGTAAGTGGCAATTTTTAGAGGAGCTGAGGCACAAGGACAACTTGTTAAGATGTGTTCCAACCTAGAGGGGAGATAGCCTGGCTCCAGAGAGGTGACATCAAGCTGTGGTTTGATTAGCTTAATCAGATGATGAGTCGGTGCCCCTGTTCTAATCCCTTCTCCAATAGTGTTTTGGTTTTGGTTTTGGTATCAAACTCGTGACCTTGTGCTTGCAAAGCGGTCTCCAGAACCGCTGGGCTAGATCCCTGCCTCCCTCTCCACAGGCAGGTCTTAATCCAGTCCAGCTGACAACTAAGATAAACTGGTACAGACTGGGAACTCCTTTGGGTCCCAATGTCTTTGTCTGTCAAACGGGGAGAGGTTAAGCCCTCCCCCAAGGGCCTGGAGTCTAGTCTGGACTTTGCTTAGAAAGAAAACAACCCACTCCGCTTGTCTGGTATTTTGTAAACACCTCGTGACTGAGAAATGGAACACAGTTTCCCAACCTCAGTTTTGAGATGGAAATGCTGAAGCACAGGAAGGACCATGTCCAGCGCAAAGCCACAAAACCAGGCCCTGCTCCTTTGATGATCCAAACTTATCCGCTACTGGTGTCCAGTACATTTCTCAAATTCAGGCCAAACTGAATAAATCATCTCTCTCAGAACATGCCTCATATTCCTCTCTACTCCCTGGATGCCTGGATCTGCTAAAAACACTTTTTATTTAATTTACTCATTTATTTCGAGACAGGGTCTCTATGTAGTTTAAACTAGCCTTGAACTCACTATGCAGACCAAGCTGGCCTTGAACTCCTGGTGATCCTCCTGCCTCAGTCTCCTGAGTGCTGGGATTACAGATGTGCACCACCACGCCTGACTCCAAAATCCATTTCAAAATCTCCTTTCTCAGGGAAGTCCCTCTGCCATCCTTTCTCAGACATCCCTAGCCTTGAACTTTTCCTACAGTGATGATGTTTGTGGGATGGAATTTCTTGGCCATGTTAGCAGCTGGAGTACTTGAAAGCATTGGCTGACAGAGACACATCTGATTCACCTCTCTGTAGCTGAATCCCTTGTGCTAGAGGTATAGCACAAATCCTGCACATAAGAAATACATTAAATAGAATAATTAAATGAATGGCCTAGAAATGCATTTGACACAAAGTTTCAGGCTGCATTGTTCATTCTTTCATTGAGCACAGGTATTTTCACATCTTTTAAGGGCAATAACCTAAGCAAGGAACTATATATCCAAAAAAATGCACACATCCTTCATGTTTTACAGATTAGTTCAAAGGTTTGAAGGCTTTCTTGAGCCTATCTATGGTCCCCACTATTGTCTTAGGAATGTGAGTTAAGAAGCTCTATTCTAAGTAAAAAGCATAGAGAGGGCCAGGGACTTAGCCCAGTGGTGCTTCACCGCCTCGAAAGCACAAGATCCTGGGTTCCGTCCCTCCTACAAGGTTGGGGTTTGGAATATGTAGAGGTGATAGTGCATACCTGGGACCCCTGTACTGGGGAGGCTGAGACAGGAGGAGCATCATGAGTTTAAGGCTAGCCCTAACTGCATAGAAAGATCCTGATAAAATGATAAATAAGCATAATAAATAAATATTAAATATTAATAAGCATTAATACAGAAGCTGGGAAATTTATTTATTGGAGGGTTTACCATGTGCCACATCCTGAGCTGGGGACACAGAAACAAACAAGAAATGACATCAGTTCTGTCCCCTGAAACCTAGTAGGCCAGCAGGTATCAGACAAAGGTCCTGTCCTTGTCGCCCCCACCCTATCCCAGTTCGCAGCTTACAAGAAGGGATAGCGAGAGGCATCCTGCCAGGTTGGAGCTGGTGCAGCCAGGGAGGGCTGAGCTGAACGCAGGTACCTTATCCCCGCTTCTCCGTCCTCCCTCCCTCTCCACCCATGACCCCTAGGCCTGTGTTTGACTAAAGGGCAGGGACTGCTGAACCTGCTGGGTGAGTCCAGTGAGTCAGAGGCAACTGAGGTGGGCAGGAGGGCAAGCAGACAGAGGGACAGCCGGTGGCACTGGGACCATGGCTCTGACTGTGTGTGTCCGGAGACTAACCGGGCTGCCAGGCATCCACGACAGACAAGTCAAGCTCAGCTTTCGAGGTGAGACTGCCACAGGTCCTCCAAGGATTTGTGGACCTGGGAAGCTCTCCATTCTCCATTCTCTAGGCCTCCAACTCAATTTCCGGCCATCTCAACAGCTTGTCTTTCTCTTTTACCTCATATCGGTGACTCTGTGCCTCTTTCCCTCCTCGTTTTCTTTTCTTTTTTTGCAGTACTCACTAGGGATCGAACTCACAACCTTGCATTTCCAAGGCAGGTGGTAGTGGCACAGAACTAAACCCCCCACCCTTCCCTCCTCATTTTCTACTTTTTTTTCATTGTGACTCCAGGGGGACTAGACGTGACACCATGGGTTTGGGAGGCAAGTGATTCTGGGGGGTGAAGAGGGGCTAATAAAGGACTACTTTCTTTTGGACAGGTTTTACCCAGAAAACAAGGAAAATTCACTGTGGTCGTGAAGCAGATGTTGGTGAGGTCAGTAAGTTGGTTTCTGGATGATCTGTCTTGTTTCAGGTTCATACTTGGGTTCAGGAACTCATCTCTGGGCCTGAGGAGGTGTAGTGCTGGGAAGGGGGCTCAGTCTCAGCTTTGAGAAATCAGAACCAATGGAAGGGGATTAGCTATTGATTGGTTGTTGCTCCAGATCATCCCTAGTTTGGAATCCACCTCAGATTGGACGGTCACTTCAGGATTGAGAGATTGGAGGGTTGGCTTCTGTTTCGGGGTTGGGAATAGGCTGGCGGGGGCGGGGGGCTCAAGATCAGCCTAACATTGGTTTTCACAAGCTTCTTCCTAACCCCAGTTGTTCCGCTGGCCCCATTATGGGGCTCCACTGCCTGGGGAGAGTTTGTCTGTGCAGGTGGTCAACTGCAGCCGAGTGTTCAGCTCCAGGTGAGTAGGCTTTCGGGAGCCAGGGATGCAAGAAGGGTTGGAGATGGCTGGTACCATTTTCCTGGTCATTGTTTGGTCCCATGCTATTCTAGGCTTCTAGGGACCCTGGTGATCTCCCTGCAGCAATTACAGAGTGCTGGGCATTTGGTGATTCGTGAGGCCCTAGTGGATGAGAATCTTCGAGTATCACCGGTGAGTCCCACGAGTCTGCCTCCTCCAAGCCGGAGGTTCCCTCTAGATAGA
The DNA here is from genome assembly GCA_004026965.1 of Petromus typicus. Taxonomy (NCBI): domain Eukaryota; kingdom Metazoa; phylum Chordata; class Mammalia; order Rodentia; family Petromuridae; genus Petromus; species Petromus typicus. The sequence continues at coordinate 8,453 of PVIR01019537.1, forward strand.
GGGAGGCATTTGACCTAGAGGGAAACTCAAGACCCACCCTAACAAGGTCCTCCAACCAGAGCTTTTTCACTGCAGTCCCTGCCTGAGTCCTATATGGGCTAGAACCAGTTCGGCAGGGGCCTGGGGCTGTGACATCAGGGGAGATGAGGAGTCTCAAGATGAACCTGGCAGGACTTTCCTGATGTCTCAGAGAAGTTCATAGAGCCTAGAAGTGGAACTTTAAATCTCAGATCTACCACTTTTCATCTACGAAACTGGACAAGTTCTTTAGCATCTCTTAGCTGTTTTCCTCATTTCCACGCTGTGGCGTCATAGCAAGTGTTGAGTTTTCTGCTCAGTCTGTAGTCGAGTGGGTTCGCTCCTGTATCAAGCCAACTGCAGTGCTGAGTAATGGGGCAGCATTGGCGAGCAGCGCCAGATAAGGATTTGCTCCCTAACTAAACAGGAAAGCAAACATTAAGCCAGTATTCACACACACGAAATGTAAAATTCCAGCTAATGGGTGTACAGAAGAGTTGGCAAAGGGCTGGAACAGTGTATAGCAGCACAGGGGAGTCAGAAAAGGTTTCTCAAGGAAATAATGTAGAGCTTGGAACTGAAGCATTATAAGCGTTAAGAGAGGAGAATGTTCTAGGCACAAGAAACAGAATATATGAAAGCCCAGCGCCCAGAAAGAGCATAGCGAGGGTGCAGAGGAGAATGAGATGACGCTGGGAAGGAGGGGAGGGACTGTGCCAGGTACAGCTGTGAAGCTGAAGGAAGGGTTCGGTTCCTTGAAGAGTTTACTTCCATATTAAATTCATAACAAAACTGAATAATTAACATTATAATATGTTAAATATGAACAGTACAGATAACTAGAGAAGTGCTACACATCACTACAGATGCAAGCCAGGAGCCTCTCTGTTTATGGGTGGAGTAAAAGCTGTTGTCCTATGGGTCCCTGAGCCCCAGAGCCCTTTGAGGGCACATTGTATCTGGCTTCAGATCCAGGTGGAGCTTGACCTGAAGTATCAGCCCCCAGAGGGCGCTGCTGGAGCCTGGGCAGAAGAGGACTTTGGGGCACCTATCCGGGACAGGTAACCATCTGAGCAAGGCCTGATGGTCCCAGCCCAGCCAGCCTGGAAAAGGGAAAAGTGTCACCCGTTCCCCTCAGTCTGCCGGATATAATGACTCTTAAGATCCGTGCGGGCTGGGTTGCAGCTTTGTAGTCGGGCCTCTCTCTGTCTTTGTTTCTTCTCCTGCCAGCTCAGAGTTGATCATTCCCAATGTGGGCTTCCAGGAGCTGGAGTAAGTATGTGCGGGTGACCTGGGGGGTCACCAGGGTCACTCAGGGTTAGAAGCCTGTGATACATAGTTGGTTCCAAGGTCTGGGTTCAGGACTGAATCAATGCCAGGCTCAGAGGTTGGTTCTCGGGTCAGGGAATGAGTTTGGAATTATTAGGAGGGTCCCAGGGTTATCAGCGTGTCCTAAGATTAGGCCAACAGTCAGAGGTCAGTCAAAGGGTGTCCAGAATTGGCAGGTCCCAGGCAGATCCTGTGAGAGTCTTTTCTGTCAGGCCTGGAGAGGCCCGGTTGGAACGGCGGGCAGTGGCTCTGGGGCGCAGGCTAGCACGAAGCCTAGGCCCACAGGACGATGAGGAGAATGAGCTGGACTTGGAGCTGGAGCTGGAGCTGGACGATGAGCCTGATGTGGAACTTTCTGGGGCTGTGTTCAGTCCTCTCAAGAGGTAATTTGAACCTACCACCCTTGCTACCACACGTGTGGACCCACTCTCCACCATGTTCATAAGCACAATCCCAGAGTATGGCTGACGGGCATATGCCGAGGTCCAGGCTCAACCACTCACAGGCATAGACACTGCTTTCAACAGGTCATTCACTCTGCTGAGCACTGGAAGGTGATAAAATGCTGATGAGGGCAAATTTTGCAGTGTCGCTGCGCTTGGAACATAGTAGGTGCTCAATAAATTTTTGTTGCATGAGTGAATACAGTGAACCCTTGACTTATGAACTCGACAGGTTCTGAGTGCTGATTGTAACTAAGTCAACACAGCTGAGATCTTGATGTTTACCTGGGCCCAGATAACAAGAAGCAGATAAACTGTCCACTAACCGTCCAAGTTGTTTGTGTGTCAGGCCGGGCTGGTGGTAAATTGAGGGTCCTCTGTATTATCAGCACTCCAGAAATAAGTCAAATCCTTTGTGCAGACAAGCCCCAAAGGACTCACAATCCAAAAGTTCAGAGTAAAAGGAGAACTCCCCAGCGCTAAGCAAGTGTGTGTGCGTTGGTGGGGAAGGGGGAATTAAGAGCTGATTTTACACTTCTCTGCAGCCGAGCCCGGGGCCTGGCCCACCGGGACCACTTCCAGGTGTCCAGAGCCCAGGACTTCCAGGTACTGCTTTCCTTCCAGCCCCTAACCCTCGTGCATCTCCTATTTTGTGCGCACACTTCCCTCCCTCTAGCCTGGAGGTTCTGGCTTCCTTGCCTTTCTGCACTCCTTAGGTGGGAGTCACGGTGCTTGAGGCCCAGAAACTGGTGGGAGTCAACATTAATCCCTACGTGGCCGTGCGCGTCGGGGAGCAGCGCCGAGTTACCGCCACACAACGTGGGACCAACTGCCCCTTCTACAACGAGGTGGGCTAGACCGTGGAAGAGAGAGATGGGTCCGGAGGGACTGGGCGGGGCTCAGAGGCGCCAGAGGGGCGTGGCCTGGTGCAGTTTGGCCGAGTGCGGGCCTATGGGTGGGTGGAGTTTATTGAAAGACCGATGAAAGTGTCCCCCTGGTTGTAAGGACCATCTCTTCTCTTTGCTGGAGGCTGGGCCAAAATTATAATAATCCCTTCACAACTAACCTCTCACTCCCGCTTCAACCAGTATTTCTTATTCGAATTTCATGAGACGCGGCTTCGCCTCCAAGACTCACTACTGGAGATCACGGTGAGGATGGGGCAAAGATTTCCATCAGAAAATATGGGATGACCCAGGCGTGGTGGGTCGTGTCCGTAGCCCCAACGCTCCGGTAGGCTGTGGCAAGGCGATCAAAGATTCATGCCTAGCCTAGGCCATTTAGCGAGATCTTAATAAGAATAGTAGTAGACCTAGGATGTAGCTCGGTGCGAAGATCTCGAGTTAAATTCTGAGTACCAAGAAAAACGAAAAAAAGAAAAGAAAAACTTCAGGGTTAACAACACTTTCTCCCAGGCTTTCCACTCGCAGACCCTCCCCTTTATGGCCACCCGGATAGGCACCTTCAGAATGGACCTGGGCATCGCCTTTGACCAGCCAGGTACCAAAACCATCTCCTCACCAGGACTCATCTCCTTCGATAAGGACTCTGGAAGTGAACTCTGTATGGTCCCTGTACCCTAACCTGGCCGCCATCTCTGGAGAGGGCTGGCCTTCTGCTCCTCCCACACTCCTCCCTACTGAATCAGACAGCAGCCCTGACTACTGTCCAGCGCATCTGCCTGGTGTCCCCTGATCCCCGGCCTTTCCCATGCTCCCAGATGGCCTCTTCTACCAAAAGTGGGCTCCTCTGCATGACCCCCGCGACACCCGCGCCGGGACCAAGGGCTTCGTCAAGGTCACCTTGTCTGTGAAGGCACGTGGGGACCTGCCCCCTCCACTCCCACCTCCTGCCCCTGCGCACACATCGGACATCGAGAAGTGAGCTGGGGTGAGGGGGAGGGACAGCCGGACGGGTGTGGCCTGGAGGCGCGGAGCTGTGGAGCACCCACTTCTCGTGTCCGCGCCCGCCGCAGGAACCTCCTCCTGCCGCGCGGGGTGCGCGCCGAGAGGCCGTGGGCGCGGCTGCGCGTGCGCGTCTACCGCGCCGAGAGGCTGCCGGCGCTGCGCCCGGGGCTGCTGGGCAGCCTGGCCCGCGCCTTGCACGACCCGCGCGTCCTCGTGGACCCCTACGTGCGCGTGTCCTTCCTGGGGCAGCAGGTAAGAGGCTTCCGCGCCCATCCCGCCGCGGGAGGCCTTCCTGGGCCGGCTCCTCTTCACTCGTCTTCGCTCGCGTCCGCAGGGTGAGACTTCGGTGCGCGGCGAGACGGCGGCGCCAGAGTGGAACGAGCAGCTGAGTTTCACGGAGCTCTTTCCCCCGCTGACTCGGGGCCTCCGCCTGCAGCTGCTCGACGACGTGCCCCTCGCCGACGTGGTCCTAGCCACGCACGTGCTGGACCTGAGGCAGATCTCCCACCCGGGGCGGGCAGGTGAGCGCACGTGGGCTCAACCTGGGTCCCGACGGAAACTCACCTGTCGCCAGAGGAGGACCCTCACCCCAACTCCTGCCTTTCCCAAGTACACTGAAGCAAGCCCCTCCCCCAATCCACTGGCTCCGCCTTTCCCCCCCGCCCCATTTTGGCTCCACCTCCAGGGCTTTGGCTCCGCCTCCAGAGCCTAGGCGGACACTGCTGCACCTGTTGCAGTAGACTTCTCTTCCAGAGCGCCCCAACTTCTCCCGGCCCCAGCCCCGACGCAGCACTTGGAGGAGACAAGGGTGTGGAGCACAGAGGAATCTAGCACCCGGGCTCCTTCCAAACTCCTGTTTTTGTCCCCACAGCGGGATTTAATCCCACCTTTGGCCCGGCCTGGGTGTCACTCTATGGCTCTCCTCCAAGTGGGGGACTCCGGGATAGTCTTCAGAGTCTTAATGAAGGCCTCGGCCAAGGCATTTGGTTCCGCGGCAGACTCCTGATGGCTGTGTCCATGGAGGTGTTCGAAGGGAGAGCCGAATCGGACCCACCTCAGGCCCCAAAAGGGTCCCGGCTGTCCCGGCTCACCGGAAAAAAGAAGAAGAAAGCCAGGCAGAGCCAGGCCCCGGCTGCGGTTTCGCAGCGGAGCGGCGAGGCCAGCTCCAGTGCAGATGGGCCTGAAGTTCCTAGCGTGGTGGAGGTGGAGGTGGAGGAGTTGCTGCCTCTGCCGGAGGTGGGTGCTGGAGCCGCTCGGCTCCGGAGGTGTGGTGAGTCCCCAGGCACTAAACGCCACGGCGTGTGTGTTTGTGTGTGTGCGTGTGTGGGGCCTGGATGAAGCATGCCCCGTGAGTGAAGAGTGAAGTAGGAGGGAGGGAGACTGACCGGCCAGAGACCGAAGTATTAAGGCAGCAAATGACAGAAGTGGGACAGGAGGATGACTTTCTCTGGGTGCTGTAGTCAAGCATAGTCCAGGCTTCTCCTGGGGAGCTGGGAGAGTCCAGCGTGGCTCCTTTCTGCAGAATGCCCTTGCACCCTGCGAAGATTTCCTGCTTTTCTGTGTGCTCTTCGAGGCCACCATGATCGATCCTGCTGTAGCCTCGCAGCCCATCAGCTTCGAGATTTCCATTGGTGTGTGATGGCTTAGCCTCGGCCCTGAGTGGTGGGAGTCAACATACATACATACATACATACATACACACACACACACACACACACACACACACACACACACACACACACACACACACGGCCGCGCATGCGCCGGGGAGCAGCGTGGGTGTGAGGGCATTTCCAACCTTAGGCCCCCGGGAGAGGGTGGGTTCTGACCTCTCTTGAGGCAGAGGCAGTCCAAGGAGGCGTCTTACTCAGCCTGTGGCCTCCTGACTCGCTGCTCCATGGGTAGGTCATGCAGGCCGCAGGGAGGAGCAGCAGCACAGAGGCTCCAGGGCTGGGGAGGAGGCCACGGGCTCTGCGGGGGAGGTGCAGCCTCTGCTGGAGTCTGAAGATATGGGGACCAGGCTGGAGGAGGAGGAAGAGGAGGAGCTGGGAATCCCTGCCCGGCGGCCTGAACCTGTGGATGGCAGTGGGTGAGTGCTCCTGGTGGGTGGATGGAAGGTGCCCGGATGTCCCCAGGCACCCAGGATGCCCCCAAAGCCTCTGCCCCTCTCTCTCCGGCCCAGCCCTTACTTCTGCCTGCCTCTGCGGCACCGAAAGCCCTGTGTCCATGTGTGGAGCCGATGGGAGGATTACACGTGGCGCCTGCAGAGCAGCAACTGTGTGTGCAAAGTGGCCGAAAGGCTGGTGAGGGCAAGGCTGGTGTCCACCAGAATAGGCTGGATCACAGGAGTCTGGGGTGACTTCAGCCTTGGAAGGGAGCACCAGGAAGGGAGCACCAGAAAGGGCAAATGGCCAGTACTTTGGTGCAGGGCAGAGGACAATGGGCAAAGAGCACAACTTGTGGGCGCACTGTTGGATGGATTTGGGGAAGGACAGAGATTCAGAATTGCTGGATCCAGGAAGGAGCCAGGTAGATCTACCAAGGGTTGGCTGCATGGGGTGGCATCCCAGGGAGACAAGAAACATGGGACCATGAGTCCAGTGGAGCTGAAGAAGGGCAGGCCTAGAGGTGCGGTGGAGAGTGTGGGAGCGCCAGAGTCAGGAGTGGGGTTAAGACCAGCAACACTCTTACCCTCTGCTGCTGCTCAGGACCAGGGGCTGCAGGAGGTGGAGAAGATGCAGCGCAAGCCGGGGCTGGACGCCTGCCTGCGGCTCAAGCAGGCTCTGGAGGAGCTGGTGGCTGGGAGCAGGTAAGCTGAGATCCAGACCCTCCAACGGCTTGTCACCTGCCAGCCACAGGGTCAGGGACACTCAGGAGCTGTTTGGACTCACGGTGGCCTGGAGACACTTTTCAGGAGAAAGGAGATGATTGTCCCTGTGAGTGGAGTTTGGTGGAAACTACTGGGTTAGCTGCTCCCAGACCCTTCCGTGCCTTTGTTGACTTCTGCCTCCCATACACTCCCTTCCCCTTGTCTCAGAGGAGGTGACAGAAGCTTCACTTTTTCCACCAAGTCCGCTACTGGCGGCTTCCACATCCTCAGCTCTTCTCCTGGTGCTCAGTACAGGAAGTGCCCCGCCCCAGCAGCGCAGCCGTGATCTGGCTCCACCCTCCCCCCTCCGGGAGGAATTAGCTCTGCCCTTGTCGCTTTCTCTCCTGCGTCCTCAGCTGGACCTTGCTTACCGGTTGTTATCGCTGTAGCCACATACACGTGTTCTTCTTGCTTCGCACTTGGACCTTCCCTGCCCTGCATTCCTCAACCTGCTCCAGGCGCTTCAAGTCCTTTCTGATACAATTCTCAAAAGAGTGCTTCGCCTATTTATTCAACAGATTTTATTTTATTTTTTTTTTTTTTGAGACAAGGTCTGGCTTTGTAGTTCAGGCTGGTCCTGAGCTCAGCCTCAAACTCACATCACAGCAATCCTCCTGCCTCTGCCTCCAAAGTGCTGGAATTACAGGTGTGAGCCACCACGCCAGGCACTGTGGTATGTGGTACTGGTTGCTGCTAGGCGTGAGTCTCCATGCCCAGTATGGTATGTAGTTACCGGAGATCGAACCCAGGCCCTTGCGCTTGCAAGACAGACGCCGGAACCACTGAGCTAAATCCCTGGCCCTCAGCAGATTTTTATGACCTTTGTTATGGTAGATACTGTTTTAGGGACAATGATTGCAGTGAAAAGACGTCTTAACCCACAAAAATCCCTGAAGCTCACATTGCTATGGAGGTATGAGAAGAGACCCACATAATAAACATGTAAATGGAGATAGAAGTACAGGAGGGAGGATAAGCACAAGTATTGATAGAAGTAAATCAAAGATGTGTTAGAGGTGTTGCAGTTTTATAAAGAGTAGGAGGGGAGGCCAGTGTGAAGATGACGTGAGGAAGATGAAGAGCCGTATTGGCATGTGCAAAGGCCCTGAGGTTACAGCATGTCTGGTGTGTTTAAGGAAGACAAGGGAATCAGTGTGACCACAGCACTCTGAGCAGAGTAGATGGGGCTGGAGGTGGACGAGGAGACAAGAGGCAGATCATGTGGGAGTCTCACAGGCCACTGTAGTAACCTTGGCAGCTCCTCTGAGCCACTGAGGGTTTTGGAAAGAAGAGATATGCCCGAGTGTATGCTTATCCTTAGAGGATGGGGGGATGGTGGTGAGGGAGGATGCGAGGGGGATTACTACAGTCAGCCTTGCCTTGTAAAAACCCAGGTGAGGGGTGGTGGTGGTTGCAGGGGACATGACATACTTGGGAACGAGTTCATGGGAAATTGTGGCACTGGAGGTGACACCTCAGAATGTGTTGATGGCCCATCGCGGGGGAGGGGGAACATGTATGAAGAAGATGATTCTCAAGGCTTTGGCTCGTACAGCTGTGTAGATGGTGCTCTTGACTGAGCCATGGAAAACAAGAGAAGGTCAGAAGAAGGGGTGCTGAAAGCTTAGTTTGGACTTGTTAATTTCGAGATGTCTGTTAGACTTAGAGGTGGACACATCTAGCATCAGCCAGTGGGAACAGTGTGGGGTGGAAATGCAAGTCCAAGAGCTGACATTATGTAGATGAGACTGGGTAAGATAGTTCTGGGGACAGAGAAAGACATCCGAGGACCTGGAGAGCTTCAGCATTTGGCGGAGGGTGAAAGAAGGGACCCCGCCGAAACCTCCAGTCGGCAGAGGCAGTGGGGCAGCAGGCTGTGGGTGGTCACTCCTCTGTCGCAGTTTGGTCACCTCTCAGGGTCCGTGGGCACAGAGGAGCCACCCTCCTTCCCACAACACTCATTGTTGGTTTCCTCGGCCCCATGGTCCCTGGCTTCCTCTTTCTTGTCTCTTTGTGACCTGCTTCCCCCCTCCTCAACTCTGAATGTCCAGAAGTCCACATCTGAATGTCGCAGAGCTTCACGGCAAGGCTCCCTTGTCTGTCTGCATCTCCCAAGTTTCCAAAAGAGCAGCCACTTTTTAATCTACCATATTTCCTCAAAGATAAGACTTGGTCTTGTATTGGTTTTTACTTTAAAGCACGAAGTAGGGCTTATTTCCAGGGGATGTCTTATTTTTTTACATGCAACAATCTACATTTATTCAGATACAGTCGTATCATCTTCTGGAACATCATGATGACTCTTCAAACCCTGAATTCCAGCCTGAGTTTCTTGTGATTCCATTTCCTGTAAAATCTTCGGTCCTAGGGCCAGGGATATAGCTTAGTGGTTCCAGCGCCTGTCTTGCAAGCACAAGGGCCTGGGTTTGATCCCTGGTAACCACATGACAATACTGGGCGTGGAGACTCACGCCCAGCAGCAGCCAGTACCACATACCACAGTGCCGGGCATGGTGGCTCACGCCTGTAATCCCAGCACTCGGGAGGCAGATGCAGGAGGATTGCTGTGATGTGAGTTTGAGGCTGAGCGTAGGGCCAGCCTGAACCACAAAGTGAGACCCTGTCTCAAAAAAAAAAAATCTTCAGTCCTAAACTCTCACGTCTATCAATGGAGCTCCCTTTAAGTGAGCACTTCTTGTCCGTGTCTCGTGCTCATGGTGCACTGGGAATACAGCTGTCAGTGATTTTACCCATGAACTCTTCACCCAAGTCACAACCCCTTGCAGGCTGGGATTCATGAAGTTTCGATTAAATCAAATGTTAAGTGAAGACTTATGCAACAGAATTAGCAACAAAAAGGATGATGGTTAAGAAGGATGGTTCACAAAAGTGATAAAAAAATTGCAGGCACCAAAATTCATAAAACATTTCTTTATTTCACACGAAAGCACTAAGAACGTCCATTATAAACACAGGGGTGAGCCTGTTGCTGTCATCCTAGGTGAGAAATGTGATGGCTTAGATAAGGGTGACCCTGGAGAAAGACAAAAGGGAAGTAATGGTCAGTGTCTGGATTTTTTTTCATTGGTGCTAAGGTTTGAACCTGGGGCCTCATACACTAAGCACATGCTGTACCACTGAATTATAGCTCAGTGGTGCCACATCTGTCTCACAAGTGCAAGGTCCTGAGTTGGAGCTCTGGTACTGGGGGGGAAAAAAGGAATATGAATAATTTGCTGATGGACTGATATAGAATGAAGAGGAAAAACACAAAGTTGTTTTGACACTTCAACCTGGGTTTTGAAAGCGTGCATTTGGGCATGTGATGTTTCTGCCATGATTTATCCTGGTGGAGGCTAAACCATAAATAATGTCTGACTGAAACAGAAATAGGAATTTCTCAGGGTACAAACCTGTAGTTTGATGATGCAGGAGACCTGGCGTGGGGCTGCACTCTAGCTAGTAGCTCCGGGACTCAAAGGGGAGGCTGTCCCTGAAGAAGTTGGTTGTGGTCTGAATATAAAAGGCTACCCTCGGGAGATGGAGGGGACCCTCCCTGAGAACAAGACCAACAGGCTTGAGACTGGGCGTAAGAAGCCTGCTACCCTAGGAGTCCACGCTGTTTGACTCCTGTCTCTTGCTTGCTCCCCATAGACAGTTTTGCCGCAGCGCTGAGAGCAGGACCATGACCCGGCCCAATGCCCTGGACAGAAGCCGTGGGAAACTGCTGACACACAGCCTGGTACTGGGGAGGAGGAGGGAGTAAAGCAAGGACACCTAGCTAGGACCCTCCGCTCATTTGTCTCTTTCTGCCTCTCCAGAATGTGTTGGCAAAACAAGGACTTCGGCTTCTTCGTGGTCTGAAGCGAGGCAACATGCAAAAGAAGGTGGCATTGGCCAAGAAGCTCCTGGCAAAGCTGCGTTTTCTGGCTCAGGAGGTAAGGGGTCCCCAGCTCATTTATGTGTCCTGTATATTCTGCCTAAGCTCATTGGATCATCCCAGAGTACTTTGGGAGAGTTTACCAATCTGAAAAGAGTAGTAATGGAGGCATGGAGAAGGAGAAGGACAGGGTCTGGGTTGGCACCAGCTGGAATTCCAAGCCAGCTGCATTTTAGTCTCAGGACTTGAAGGATAAGTTGGGATTAGGAAAATGATAAGAAATGTGCAGTATGTACAAATCCCCAGAAGTAGAAGGCTGAGGGTTTGAAGGACAGATAGGATGGAGCCTTTGGGAGGGGGCAGAGTCTAGTTCAGGCTGGCTTTCAACTCACTGTGTAGCCCAGGCTGGCCTCAAATTCCTGCTTCATCTTCCCAAGTGCTGGGATTACAGGTGTGTACACCTGGCTGGAGACTTTATTGTATTGAATTCTAATGCAAAACTGTGTGTGTGTGTGTGTGTGTGTGTGTGTGTGTGTGTGTGTGTGTGTGCGCGCGCGCGTGCGCGCGATGCTAGTCAAACGCAGAACCTTGCTCAGGCTAAGTATACATTCTCCTGCTGAGCTACATCCATAGTCTTTTTTTTGAGACAGGGTCTCACTTTTGTAGTTCATGCTGGCCCTGAGCTCACTGTGTAGCCCAGGCAAGCCTCAAACTCACAGCAATCCTCCTGCCTCTGCCTCCCCCAAGTGCTGGGATTACAGGCCTGAGCCACCCCACCTAGCTTTTTATATATATATAGTAGGTTCTACTGTGCTGTGTAGTTCAGATTGGTTTTGAACTCACTGTATAGCTCAGACTAACCCCAAACTTGCAGCAGTTCTTCTATCTCAGCCTCTGAGTGCTGGGATCCTAGGTATGCAGCACCATACCCAATATACTTTTGAAATTTGTAATGAGATCGAGTCTGATGTAATCTCCTCTAATCCTACTACTTATATACTCTGTTATATTATATTCCACCCGTCTGTCTTGCACTTTGAGTGGATCTCTTTTTTAATTTCTGTTCTTTCCAGTTTTTATTTAAAAAATTATTTGTGGGGCTGGGGATGTAGCTGCATATTCAGAGTGCTTACCTAACATGCCCAAGGATCTGGGATACTGTGAAAAGGGAAAGAATCCTTTGATTCCTGGAGTAAAGGTACATTTTTCTAGAAGTTTGATTTTCCTTCTGCCTTCTGTCATAAACTAAAATTTTATATTTAGCAACACTCAAGCACAGTGAAAGTCAGCTTTGGTTATTCTTTGCAGGAACAATTTCAACCCCCACCACTCCACTTAGCCATGGAACTTTTACTGTCCTGAAGTTTTTTTTTTGTTTGCTTTCCTCTAAAAACTTAGGGTTTTATATTTATGTGTAAGTTCCTGTTCTTGGACTGATGTGTTTGAGGGACAGAAGAATCAGTATAAACATCCAGATCTCCCAGGACTATTTAAGAATTCAGACTTTAAATGCTGGGCATCGTGGGTCACACCTGTAATCCCAGCACTCGGGAGGCAGAGGCAAGAAGATTGCTGTGAGTCTGAGGCCAGCCTGGGCTATACAGTGCGTTCAGGGCCAGCCTGAATTACAAAGCCAGACCCTGTCTCAGAAAATAAACAAACAAACAAATGAATCCAGACTTTGAGTTGTGCGTGACCTATGGTGAGACACAGGTGGGGGTAGGTGAGCAGACGAAGTTGGGGTCCAGGGAGGTCAGGACCAGGATTGGATAGTGGGTCCATCCATCTGGCCCAAGCTGTAGGAGCAGAGCAGATGGTCTCAGCTCCAGGAATGACTCGTTTCTCACCTGTAGCCCCAGCCGCCCCTCCCTGACGTACTGGTTTGGATGCTCAGTGGGCGGCGCCGTGTGGCCTGTGCTCGGATCCCTGCCCAGGATGTGCTGTTCTCTGTGGTCGAGGAGGAGCGAGGCCGGGACTGTGGGAAGATCCAGAGTCTGCTGCTCATGGTGAGAGGGGCCTGGGGTGCGGGTGTTGGGCGGAGCAGGTGAGGCTCGTGGGGCGTGGCTGTGCACCTGGGTACAGGCTTATGCTTCCCATTCAGGAGCTTCCCAGTTCTCGGTTGTTCAGAAAAGCCCAAAGGGAGCTGTGGCTTTTCCCAGGTCAGCTTGGCAGGGAGATAGACAGCCAAGCTATTGGTCCTGGACCTGCACTGCCTTTTTGCTGACTAGGTTCTGACACATGGACAGGGCATGACAAGGAAAAGAACTAGACATCTACCCCGGTTGCTAATTCATAGGCAAAATATTTCTAAATGAGATTCACTACAGATACTAAAAGGGACTGAGTGGTGAGAAGTAATCCTGAAGTTGGGAACAGGAAATGTAAATGTGCCAGGAATGGAGAAGGAAGAGAGGGAGAGAAAAGGTCAGAGTTGTAGTTTTAGGGTTGGATTGTACAGTGGGAACCAGAAGTGACAAGTTGAAGGCAGGGGGTAGAGGGGACAGAGTCAGGGCTGAAGGACACAAAGAGGGTCGCAAGTGGAGGCCAAGGGAGCGGCTTTGGATTGGGAACGTGGGTCTGGCCTGAGAGTCGGGAGTGCTGGTTGTAGCTGAGCATTTGCGCCCAGCATGCCTTCTTCCCACAGGCACCTGGGGCAGCCCCTGGGGAAGTCTGTGCCAAGCTGGAGCTCTTCCTGTGGCTGGGGCTGGGCAAGCAAGCCAAGGCCTGCACGTCCGAGCTGCCCCCAGACCTGCTGCCCGAGCCCTCGGCTGGGCTGCCTCACAGCCTGTGTCTGGATGGTAATCGTGGAGGGCGGGCGGACAGACGCGAACCTTCCTCACTGGTGGTGGGTGCCCCTGAGCAAGCATGGCCCCTTCCTCCCCGCCCTCCAGACTTCCGTTACTTCCAGCTCCGAGCTCACCTGTACCAGGCTCGAGGTGTGCTGGCAGCAGATGACAGTGGCCTCTCAGACCCCTTTGCTCGAGTGCTCATCTCTACCCAGTGCCAGACCACACGGGTGAGGGTTGTGGGTGAAGGGGCTGGAGGACAAGGTGGGGTGAGGCCCCTTCACACCCTCAGCCCCTCTCCCCGCCCAGGTTTTCGGGACAGGCTCCTGGGTGAGCTCCTCTGACTTAGGGGCGGTGACAAGACAGAGGTCATGGGTTGAGGGTTGGTGTCCTGGGTTGACTTTAGGACTGGGCAGATTACAGCTGGGAAGACCGGGGCAGGGAAGGGGAGCCACAGCACCAACCTGGGTGGCTTCATCTCTCACCCCTCTCTTCATGACAAGCAGCTGTTGGGATATCCCCAGGGCAGGGCTGCTCACCTGACTGTCCTGCCACCTGCGCTGCTCCCTTCTCTGCATGGCCCTAAGGTTTTGGAGCAGACGCTGAGCCCCCTGTGGGACGAACTCTTGGTGTTTGACCAGCTGATCGTGGACGGGAGGCGGGAGCACTTGCAGCAGGAGCCTCCGCTAGTGGTCATCAATGTCTTTGACCACAATAAGTTTGTGAGTGTGGTTCGGCCCCGCCCAGGCCCCAGGCCTGACCCCCTTGGTCCTTGATGCCCCTTCCTCTGGCCCCCTCTGTCTTCACTGCCCTGCTCCCCACAGGGCCCTGCTGTGTTCCTGGGCAGGGCGCTGGCCGCTCCAAGGGTGAAGCTGACCGAGGACCCATACCAGCGCCCTGAGCTGCAGTTCTTCCCCCTGAAGAAGGGACCTCGGGCAGCCGGAGAGCTCATTGCCACCTTTGAACTTATTGAGCTGGACTACAGTGGCCGACTTGAGGTCAGGGTACCCATGTGGTCATTCACTGGGCTCCTGACTTCCTGCGCATAGCTGTTTCTGAGGACCCTACACAGATACCGCAGCCCAGTCTCCTTACTCCTAGCAGGAGTTCACTGTCTCCTGCCCCCGAGCCCAGGCTCTCCTTGCTTTGGCCTGGTTCCTCCCTAACCTCTGACCTCGTTTCCCTTGCAGCCCTCGGTGCCCAGCGACGTGGAGCCCCAGGATTTGACAGCCCTGGCTGAGCCCCTCTCGGGACGTCTGTCCCTGCCCCCCAGTGTGCGCCCAGTGCTCAGGGAGTTCCGTGTGGAGGTAGCGCCCGCACTCTGAGCTCCTCATTCCCTCGCACAGGTGGTTGTCAGGTGCAGACCCCGAGTCTCCCACTTCCTGACTCTCCAGGTGCTGTTCTGGGGTCTGAGGGGCCTTGGCCGTGTGCACCTGTTCGAGGTGGAGCAGCCCCAGGTCGTGCTGGAAGTGGCTGGGAAACGTGTGGAGTCTGAAGTCCTGGCCAGCTACCGTGACAGCCCCAATTTCACCAAGCTTGTCAAGCACCTGACAGTGGTGAGGCGTGGGCCGGGCAGGGCTCGCTCCGAGGGGAAGTAGGAGGGGCGGGGGATGGTGAATGTCTAACATTGTCTCAGGCTTTATAAAGGGCCAGATAGCGAATGCTCAGGCTTTGTGGGCCAAGCAGTCTCGGTTGTGGCTGTTAACCTGCTGCTATAGCACAGGAACCGCCACAGACAGTATGCAAATGATGCGGGTGACTACGTTCGGGTGGAACTTTATCTATTCACAAACAATGGCAGAGAGCTGGGCATGGTGGTGATTCAGAGCTCTGGGAGGCTGAAGCAGGAGGATTGCAAGTTCTAGTCCCACCTGGGCAATTTAATTAGACCCTCTCTCAAAGTGAAAGATTAAAAAGGTGTGGAGCTGGGCGTGGTGATGCACAGCTGTAATCCCAGCACACAAGAGGCAGAGGCCGCAATGTCAAAGCTAGCCTGGGCTGCATAGTAAGGTCTGCCCCAGCCTGAATTGCAAAATGAGACCTGTCGCAAACAAGAGTGGAGCGGCTAGAGATGCAGCTCAGCGTGGAGGCCCTGAGTTCAGTCCCTAGTAACACACACACTCACACACTCACCAAAACGAAACCAAAATAAAATAAAACCCAGCAGTGAGCCTGACTTGGCTCTAATCTCTCGTTGCTCTGTGGCCTGTGGCACCTCTCTTGGGTCTACAGTAAGTGGATCGGCCCTTTGTCCTGAAGGATTAGCTTGGAGTCTACCTTGCCTCTGAGGCACTGAGTCCTGAGAAGAAAACTACTGTTTCAGAGTCAGATTTTGACAGTGCTTCTCAGGATCTCATCAGATTACTCGCAGCATCTGAGCCTCATTTATCTCTGTGAACTTCAGGGGTAACAGACACAAAAGAAGAGAGGCCCAAAGACATACAGTAGGAGCCTTGCTCAGGAGCGCTGTGAAAAGCAGTGACAGGAAGAGTGGGTAATGGTTGGTAAACAGAAATGTCCTGTGACTTTGTAGGAATATGACTGGAGCAAAGCACTGTGGGTCTAGATGGCACTGGGATGAAAATCGACCAATACAAAACTCTTATTTCACATGCAGGAGTTTTTAGTTTGAAAAAAAATTACTTTATGGTTCTGGGGATTAAACCTAAGGCCTTCACATGGAGCTACACCCTCGGCCTTTTCGAAAGTTTTTCTCTCAAGCCAAGGTGTCACTAAGTTGCTACATTGCCATCTTCCTGCCTCAGCCTCCTGGAGTGAAGTGTAAGGACAAGCATGTGCCATCACTCCGTATCTCGTTGGGTTTTAAGGTGATGAAATTGAAAGCAGCTGTTCACTGAACTTCCAGAGGGTGTGTCTTAGCCCGTTCTGGCTCCATATCAGATACTTCAGACAGTTGATAAGCAACAGCAATTAATTGTCCTTCAGAGGCTAGTGTCACTCAACGTTAAGGTACCTACAGGTCCCGCATAATAACACCTTGGCTGTCTCCCAGGTGGAATGGCAGGAAGGAGTAACAAATTTCCTCAGGATTTTTTTTTGAGACAGGGTCTCGCTTTGTAGTTCAGGCTGGCCCTGAGCTTACTATGTAGCCCAGGCAAGCCTCAAACTCACAGCAATCCTCCTGCCTCTGCCTCCTGAGTGCTGGGATTATAGGCGTGAGCTGCCACAGGGCACTGTGGTATGTGGTTCTGATTGCCAGTGGGAGTGAGTCACCACGCCTGGCATTGTTGTATGTGGTTAGGGATCAAACCTGGGACCTTGCACTTGCAAGGCAGGCGTAGAACCACTGAGCTAAACCCGGCCCCGTCGGGACTTTTTTTTAATGAGAACAAGAATCTCATTTGGGAGGCTCCGCCTCCTGACCTGGTTATCTTTCAAAGGCCCTATCTTAACTCCCACTGCCTTTGGGTTAGTACGTGAATTTGGGGGACACATCCATTCAGACCCAAGCAAGTGTTTCTCTCATCTCTCACTTCATGGCACAAACTGTAGAGCAAACATCCCTGTCTCCATGGTGCCCTCAGAAAGAACAGGGACTCTGGAGGCAAGTGGATGGCATCCCGTAGGTGCCATCCGTAGGCTGAGTAGCTTGCTAGTGTCTTTCAAACCCTTGTTTTCTGTGTGGTTGTTTTATCCAGTATTAATAGAATATTGAAGTCTTCAGCTTTATTTTCGGGTTGTGTTTTTGGTTTCTCCCCTCATCTCCATTGCAGTGTGTGGGTGTATGTGTGTGTACATGCATGTGTGTGCGTGTGGTGTGCTGCGGATGGAACCTACTACATGTACTAAGCTCCAAAGTACTTGTGTATCACTTGATACTCAGAACAATCTTTTTTTTTTTAAGTTTTTTGAGACAGGGTCTCAATTTGTAGTTCAGGCTGGTCTTGAGCTCAGCAATCCTCCTGCCTCTGCCTCCCAAGTGCTGGGATTACAGGTGTGAGTCACTACACGCAGCATTGTGGTATGTGGTTCTGATTGCTGATGAGTGTGAGTCACCATGCCCAGCACTGTTGTATGTGGTTACCAGGGGATCAAACCTGGGATCTTGTGCTTGCGAGGCAGGTGCCAGAACCACCAAGCTAAATCCCTGGCGTCTTAGCACAATCTTTTGAGCCTAGAATTGTTTCTTACAACTGGGATCCAGAGTCAGAAAGCTGTGACTGAGCAGGCAAGGCAGTGAGGCAGAGGCGGTATTAGACCCACAAGGGGGTTTAGATGTATTGTTTTCCCACGGCCTCCACTCCTCCCCTTGGTCTGTGTGGACGCAGTCTCTCTTTCCCCACCCAGGACCTGCCGGAGCAGCCTTACCTGCAGCCCCCACTCAGCATCTTGGTGATTGAGCACCGGGCCTTCGGTCGCACAGTCCTCGTGGGTTCCCACATTGTCGCCCACATGCTGCGATTCACACTCCAGGGAAATGAGGATCCTCCTGAGGAGGAAGGAGCAGAAGAGGAGTCAGAGGACTTGGAGCCCAAGGGACTGCAAGGTTAGAGGCCTCCGCCGTAGG
This sequence comes from Petromus typicus, assembly GCA_004026965.1. Classification (NCBI taxonomy): domain Eukaryota; kingdom Metazoa; phylum Chordata; class Mammalia; order Rodentia; family Petromuridae; genus Petromus; species Petromus typicus. The sequence continues at coordinate 26,213 of PVIR01019537.1, forward strand.
GGCTCCCAGACCGAAGCCGCTGTGGTTCCTGGGCCCCTGGCTGGTCCTGGAGTCTGACTTCTCACTGCCTGCCCGCTTGACACGCTTAACTCCTGCTCCCAGGACCGAAGTCTTTGGATCCCTTCTTGGCTGAGGCTGGGATATCCAGACGGCTCCTGAAGGTGGTGCCTTGTGTGGGAAGGTGGAGAGGGAACCAGCAGGGCTTGGGGAGGTGCTGGGTTAGGGTGACGGAGGCCTCTCTCCTCAGGTGCCTCTGAAGAAGCTCACCCTAGGAGGCCTCCTGAGTGAAGGCCCAGAGCTGGAGGAGGACATTCCAGATCCTGAGGAGCTCGATTGGTGGTCCAAGTACTACGCATCCCTGCAGGAGCTGCAGGGACAGGTAGGCGCAGGATGGTCCTGGGGCGGGGGAAGAGAGGTGGCAAGAAGGATCTCATCTCGCAGCGTGCTGCAGTTTCACAGAGCTCTTCGCTATAGCCATCTTTTCTTTATTGTAATGTTAGGAGCTGGAGGAGACTAGCTCCAGTATCCAGGGCTCTGTCACTACAAGCCACATATCTCATTTTAGCTTTTTCAGTAGCTGTGTGAAAAATAAGTCAAAGGAAATAGATGAAGTTAATTTAATAATGTTTTACTTACCATAATATAGTAAAATATTATTTCACCAAACAATGGCCATAGAAATTAATAATGAGATGTCTTACCTTCTTATGACAGAGTCAGTTTTTAATATCTGGTGTGCGTATTTTATACTTAGAGCATTAGTCACATTTCAGCTGCTTGGTAGCCAGTGAGGGGCGGTTACTGTCTTGGAGATGCAGAGTTGGAAGACAAATGCAAGCTTTAAAAACAAGTGGCTCCCCCAGCTGGAGCTTGAACTAAGGTTTTCCTGCTCAGTGTCCTGGGAACAGGTTGGACCGAGAGGCAAAGGGTGGGGAAGAATCTCCTGTCTGCCCTTTGATTTCAGCCCAACTTGGATGAGGAGGAAATGGATGATCTTGGGGATTCAGGTAAGAGTGTGTGCATTTTTGCTTTTGCTCCATCTGGCTTCTCATTCCTTACCAGATATTTCTGGCCTGGGTATTTCTGCTGTTTCCAGATGGGGTCAACCTCATTTCTGCAGACGGGGAGGCACAGGACCGGGGTGAGGCCGACGTGGAAGGCACTGCATCTCGGAAGAAAACAATCGCCACCCTGAAGGTGACTGAGGGCTGGGAGACAGGAAGCTCTGTGGATTCTGGATGTTGAGCTGTCGCTGAAGCCCCTGCGTTGCAGATCTACAGCAGTTCCCTGGAGGAAGAGTTTAACCACTTTGAAGACTGGCTGAACGTGTTTCCCCTGCACCGAGGGCAAGGGGGGCAAGGCGGGGACGGAGAGGAAGAAGGGTCCGGAGACTTCGTAGGCAAGTTTAAGGTATGTCTGAGGGAGGCTGGAGGGGACCAGAGAATATGGGCGGGGATTCAGGAGTGTGGTAAACAGGGGAAGGGAACATAACTAGAACTTTGTATTAAGTTCTAGTCTCTTGTGAGTTCTTAGCACATGGCGAAATAATTAATAATTAGGCAGAAATGAGACTTAGAGAAAACTGAGCTTGGGTCTGATTTATGCTATTCTGGGTGGCAAGGACTCTGGACCCCAGCCTACCATACCTTTTATTATTTATATTTTAAAATACTTGGAAAGGCAGGGGCACACCAACAATAGTTTTAGAGAAGTTAAGTAGATGAGGATCTAGAGGGGCAAGGCAGATGCCAGCAATAGTCCTTGAGAAGGGGGAGATCCAGTGCAGTTCTGCCCGGAAGCATCACAGCATGTGGGACCATTGAGTCCCTGTTGCTACCAGAGATGAAGACAAAAGTTAAGTCCAAAATCCGTCTGCAGGCAGGAAGGTCTGGTCAATTTTGACCTCTGAGACCAGGGATTAATCTCAGGACCTTGAACTTGCCAGAGGAGAAAAACCCTTCCCAGAGCCTTTTCTGTCTCCCTCCACCCCAGGGCTCCTTCCTCATTTACCCTGAGTCAGAGGCAGCATCCTTTTCGGAGCCCCAGATCTCCCGGGGGATCCCACAGAACCGACCCATCAAGCTCCTGGTCAGAGTGTATGTTGTCAAGGTGAGTTCTGTGCTCGCCGATCTCCAGCCTTACGGAAGGAGGCTTTGGAAGGCACTGGAGGTCAGAGTCCAGCGTGTTCATTTTTTTAGATGGGAGATCTCAGGTGCAAATTTAGGAGGCCGAGGTTAGCATGCTTGGCGACAGCAGAAGTACAATTTAGAGTAGGACTCCTGACCTCTTGGTCCAGCAGATTGGAGAGTGCAGCTCTAGGTCTCAAGCTGCAGGATGGCTCATTACCCAGAGCACCTTGCGATGTTCTTCCGTTGCACAGTTTCCGCGCAGAGATCAGCAGGGGCCTGGAATTTTCTTGCAGGTAACTCAGGGAGTAATGGGGACGGAATGGGTGGCTCTGCCCCTCACTTCTTGTCTCCAGAGCAGATGGGGTACTTCTTTCTAGTTTAAATGTAGGGATTCTAAGACATCATTTGGAGAAATGTTCTATGGTCTCATCTTTCCATAATCTATGAGTTCTAATACATCAACTTGGGAATGGAAGTCATCTCACCCTTTTTTTTTTTGAGACAGGGTCTCACTTTGTGTTATAGTACAGGCTGGCCCTGAGCTCAGCCTCAAACTCACATCACAGCAATCCTCCTGCCTCTGCCTCCTGCGTGCTGGGATTATAGGTGTAAGCACCATGCGCGGCACTGTGGTATGTGGTACTGATTGCTGCTGGGGTGAGTCTCCACACCCAGTATTGTATGTGGTTACCAGAGATTGAACCTGGGTCCTTGCGCTTGCAAGACAGGCGCCGGAACCACTGAGCTAAATCCCCTACCCTCAACCTTTTGTTTCTAGCAGACTGGTAGACTGGATAGTCTGGTACAAATTCTGGTATAAATTCTTGTAATATATCTAAGCTATCTTTTGAATGAGTGTTAAACTTCTCATGGGGTCCTAACATGCTGAGCTCCTAGGTTCAAACTCCAGCACAAAAAAGAAAGAAAAAAAGAAACAGAAAAGAAGAGAAGAGAAGGAAGGGGCCAGGTAGGCCTGTAAGTTTAGCCCTTGTTAGGCTGAGGCAAGGGGTCACCACGAGTTTGAGGCCATCCTGGGCCACACAGTGAGTTCAAGGCCAGTCTGAACTGTATAGTGAGATCCTGTCTTTGGGACAGGACAGAGAAGCTCACTGTGTGAATGATAAGCTCATAAAGGGAAATCCCAGCCTTCCTGAATGAAGAGGCGCTAGGAACCCTAAATAGAAGACAAGCCCTAAAGCTCAGACTGCCACGAGCCAGGACTAAGATTCTTTCATGAAATAGGACCTCAGTGGGGAAGATAAAGGAGGGGAAACAGGCTGGCTCAGCCTTCCCTGGTAAAGGAAATACAAAAAGAATGTCTTCTAAGAGAATTTTACTGGTGCACATAATGATCACTTCGTTGTGGCGAATTTGTACCTGTACATAATGTATCTTGATTTTTTTTTCCTCCATTCCCCTCCCTCCCTTCAAACCTCCTTCCCCTCCTATTTAGAATAGCTTTGTTTCTATTTTTCTCTTCTATTTTATTTGCCTTTAGAAAAAAGAATGTATTCCTGGGGAATTTATTATTAGAGTGTTTACCTTAACTTGATATAAGACTTGAATTTATATTACAGTGGTACCTCAGTGCATAACACTTTTGCTCACAAAATTTAGTTCACAAACAGAAGCATTTAGCAAAACTGTTTTGTTTACAAATTCTGCATCAGTTGGGAGATTTAGCTCAGTGGCTCTGGCATCTGCCTGGCAAGTGCAGTGTTCCAAGTTCGATCCCTGGTACCACACACCACAGTGTCAGGTGTGGTGGCTCACATCTGTAATCCCAACACTTATGAGGCAGAGGCAGGAGGATTGCTGAGAGTTCCAGGCTAGCCTGGGCTACATAGTGAGTTCAGGACCAACTAGAACTATAAAGTGAGACCCTGTCTCAAAAAACTAAAAAAAGGGCCGGGGATTTGGTTCAGTGGTTCTGGTACCTGTCTTGCAAGCGCAGGGCCCACATTCGATCCCCAGTTAACCATGTACGATACTGGGTGTGGAGACTCATGCCCAACAGCAATCAGTACCACATACCACAGTGCCGGGCGAGGTGGCAAGCCTGTTATCTCAGCACTCAGGAGGCAGAGGCAGGAGGATTGCTGTGATGTGAATTGGAGGCTGAGCTCAGGGCCAGCCTGAACTACAAAGTGAGACCCTGTCTCAAAAAAAAAAAAAAAAGAAAGAAAGAAAGATACAAGCAAATACATGAGCAGCAGAAGTACAGGAAGAGTTCACTGGAAGCTCAGAGGCTGGTTCCTAAAAGTGAGTGTTAGGAATTAAGGCTGTGTGACAGGCCCGGGGATTTAGCTCAGTGGTTCCGTTTTGCAAGCCCAAGAGCCTGGTTTGATCTCCCGGTAACCATATACAACAATGCTGGGCGTGGAGACTCACGCCCAGCAGCAATCAGTACCACATACCACAATGCTGGGCGAGGTGGCAAGCCTGTTATCCCAGCACTAGAGAGGCAGAGGCAGGAGGACTGCTAAATTTGAGGCTGAGAGAGACCCTGTCTCAAAAAAAAAAAAAAGACAATGTGACACTTCTCAGAGTGCATGTGCCACTTGACTTACAAAGCAGTGTGCAGGGAGGTGCCCACTGCAGTTCCAGGACATTGCAGATGGATTTAAACTACCTGGTGTACCGGTCTTCATAGTCTAGCCACACAGCACACCGCAGCGTTGGCTCTGTGGCTCTTGGGAAGTTCTGGCTTCACAAGAGAAAAATCTAAAGATTATCCCAGAAAAAGATCAAAATCCTAAATTTGAAGTTTAATTTCTCCTGAATGCATAGGGCCTTTCATATCACTGTAAGGTTAAAAAAATAGTAAGCCAAACAACCAGAAGTTGGAGACTGTGTGTCGGAAATCAGAAGAGACAAAGGAGTTATTCTGGTGGCTTCCCAGGGAAGAGAGCACTCCAGGCAGAGGGCTAGTCCGAAGGTGACATGGTACCTGGCGTGTGTGACCAATGATGAGAGCAGAATGAACGGGGAAGAGAGGTTTTGTTTTGTTTTGAGACAGGGGTCTCACCATGCAATTCATCCTAGCCTTGAACTCACAGAAATCCTCCTGCCTCAGCCTTCTGATGAAAAGAGTGTTTTAGGTGTAAGTTTTCAGAGGAAATATAACAGCAATAAGCCGAGAGGACAGATTCTGTTAAGTCTTTGTTGGTGCTTTTATCTGGCATTAAGCAGGAAGCCATCAGAAGATTCTAAGAAAAGGAGTAACAAGATGCAATTTAAATGTTAAAAGACTTTGTTTTTTGATGTATAGAGAATAGGCAACAGAAAGCACTTATCATAGCCACAGCTTGAACAAAGGTAGCAGCAGTAGAGGTGGTGATGGGGTTAAGATTCTGGAAATGGGGGCCGGGGAGTTAGCTCAGTGGTTC
>PVIR01019538.1:0-17997 GCA_004026965.1 Petromus typicus
GGAAAAGAAAAATAGTATGTTTCTGCAACAGATGGTATCACTGTCATATGTGAAGAAAACCCACTGCTCTTCGGCCCTTAGGGAAGAAACAAGATGCGTGTGCAGCGATCTCAGTGACCGAGGTGACCTGAGTACTGGTTCACAGCACTAAGAAACGTCTGGAAGCTCATGGCCACCACACTAGCACGTTTGGTCTTTATAGAGGCCAAACGTAACCGGTATCAATCTCACAATGGCTCGATAAAGTTAGTATTAGTTACACAAGTTTTTTTTTTCCTGAAGTGTGTATACATTTTTTGGTAGACTCTGTATTTAACTCCAAAACAATCTATTTTAAAAGCTAGAGGCACGGTATTTATTTTTAGTGTCCCATTTCTGCTATACTTTACTTTCCTTCAGAGGTCCCAGGGTAATGTTTTATTTTTAGAGCCACCATATAATTGTAACATTCACTTCTGGCTTTACTTGTTTTTATTAACTACAGCATTCAACTGCTCACCAGAAAATACAATTAAGTAGTTTAATAAGTGCTGAAGGCACAGCCAGTCTGCCAAAACCTTACAGTCGTATTAATTACTGCCCTTTACACTTCTTGCTAAAAATAAAAATCTGTCCATACAAAACTGTAACAGATCCACCCTATCAAAAAACAGGAAAAAGATTTGTAAACATGCTAAGAAACTTGGTAGAGTGGATTGAGGAGGGAGCTCCATTCTGTGGGGTCAAAAAAAATCAAGATTATGAAAAGTATATCAAAGACACAGAAAGGGTGCACTGTTTCCAAATTAAACCCTGTCGCTTCGGAATACAAATTTAATTACAGTTTAGGGTTTCAAGTAAGAATATGGTAAAGGAGATTTTCATTATATAAACAACAAAATAATCACCTGAAATGCAACGTTAGAACAGAATTTTGGAAACTATCTCAGGTAAGAATTCTTCCTTTCAAGTAAGTAATGTGAGCTACTAGGTTTAAAAATACTTCAGCAAGGTAAACATCTAGAATAACAAAGGCAATTATTTTTAAGTTATTTAGAAAAATGTCAGATATTAAAACTTGGATCAAAGTTAAGTATTCAAAATTTTCCTTTGCCATCAAGTTCTAGCCCACAAAATTCTGACAAAAATACCTCTCAATTAGTACATAAGGGTTAGAATTACTAGTCAGTAACAGGTCACACCATCGTAGCGTGGCCACGAGCCAGGCTGCAGAATGGGTTCCGTCCAGCATGCACAGTGGCACACCACAGCAGAACAGCGGTACGGCTTGTGCTAACGCAACTTCCTTTAGCTGAAGGTTAGTGGATTAGGAAGTTACTAGAAAGGTTTTTTTTTTTAGGTTTTTTTGAGACAGGGTCTCGCTTTGTAGTTCAGGCTGGCCGAGAGCTCAGCCTCAAACTCACATCACAGCAATCCTCCTGCCTCTGCCTCCCGAGTGCTGGGATGACAGGCGTGAGCCACCACGCCCGGCACTGTGGTGTGTGGTACTGGTTGCTGCTGGGTGTGAGTCTCCACACCCAGTATTGTATGTGGTTACAGGGATCGAACCCGGGCCCTTGCGCTTGCAAGACAGGCGCTGGAACCACTGAGCTAAATCCCCGGCCCCCTAGAAAGGTTTTAATCAAAATGTTTCATACACAAGGTATACTATTTTTTAAATCTCCATTTGCCCCAACTTGTAAAAACTAATATAGAAATATAATTTATAAAACAGAAACAACAATTAACCTTAAATTTCCTTTTTTATGTGTTCAGAAAATATAAATTTAAAATATCTGAGATCATACTGACAGAACCATTTGTTTAAAGATGATCAGTCTTCCTGTTTTAAAACAAGCTACTTTTCTATTACTGTTTAACATTTCTAAGGAACATCTAGTTTTTACCAGGTAGATTTCCCATCACATATCCTTGTAGTAGTTTTGTAAATTTCAAGTCTTGTGCCTTTATGGTATTCACATTAATAACCTATTTGGTTGAGACACAAATAGAAAAACCCGCTATAATCCTATTAAATTTCTTCATTCCTCAGGAATGTAAGAAACAAGTGTTTCAATTGTGCGATAATATAAAGCAAAAGGAAACTGCTGAAGTTTGATATACTGGAATGGATGTTCATGTATAATTTCACTCTTAGGCTCCATGCCAGGAGGCAGGCTAAGTAAGGAAAAGTACACTTTGGACATAACCAAACGGAAACAAGGGTAGACAGTCATGACACACGGTGATAAACTTCCACTTTTTTACTGCATCATCAACATCTAGTTTTCGTTTTATTACACAATGTAAACACAGCCTCTAATATAAAATGGTAGAGAAGAGATCACATGCTAAATAGACTGATCACATCTTCTAAAAATGTATTCTGGCACCTTCAAAGCCATCTAGGAAAAAAAAAATCCTTACAATTGGGCAGTAGACTCTAAAAACTACAAATTGTATACAGTGAACTAAAAGCCATTCTACAGCTAGGTTGGTGGTATACATTATAATCTCATCACGCTGGGAGGCTGAGGCAGGAGGATTCAAAGTAGAAGCCTAGTCTGGGCAACACAGGCAGACCTTACCTCAAAATAAAAAATAAACAAAAGGGTTGCTGAGGATGTGGCTCTTGCATAGATCATGGGTTGAACCCTTAGTATTATGAAAAATAATTCCACAAATTTAGCTGTTCAGTCTGAGAAATACAATGCTTGCTTTGAACTGAACACAACCCTTCTTTATAGTAAATGTTGGGAAATGTTAAAGTCAGACTCTACATGCAATGAGATGTCCCTGTCTTTTCTTGGGAGCTCCCCAGTTCCGCACATTACTTTTTACCCTAACAGCGCTGGCCAGGAAGGGAACAAGAACAACAGCAGGGACCACAGATCTTCAAAGTCAAGCTTAACTAAGTAATTCTTTTTTTTTAGTATGTATTTTGGGACAGCAAAAATGTTTTCAAGTTTTTTTAATGACAAACCTGGAACAGCTTGTACATAATATACTGGGTGGAAAGGGTGGATAGATTTAGTAGAGAGATGAGATAAATAGACAAGAATTCATATGCAATACACGCCCACCATCAATCATCAACATGCCAGCAGTTCTATATACACAACTGTGAAATGCTACCATCAAATACAGACCACCAAGCACAGTAAGCCTCCTTTCTTTTCGCTTCCAATGGGTTAAAAACAATTTCAGTGATTATTCACTGTCACACAGACAGAACATACCATGGACAAACTCCTTAGCAATCTACACGTTAGGACTTCCTCTGTCAAAATTTTACAAGTTGGTATATTTGAAAAATCTCTAGAATGTGAATGGTAGATTTGATCAAATAGAGAAATGTAGGACTATGTTGTAGAAAAGAAAAATACAAATTCCTTCTGAAAATTAAATCCCATGAGTGAGAGTAGTGTAGGAGAATTTCTGTATGTCCTTCCACTCAATATAAATTCTGCAGAGAAGCTTTACTCTAAAGCATTACTATGATACTTGATTTCATTTAACAATGCTTTTCCTACTGGTAAGACTATAGGTAAGAGTTATACAGTGAAGAATATCAATTATTCTTCCTCAGAAAATAACCAGAAGTAGAACTTTAGTTATCAAGTGGAAAAACAACAAAAATAATTGGAAAAAAGTCTTTATTTAAATAATTCTAGTACAACTACCAATACTACACTGCCTTAAAAAAAAAATCAAATGAATCCCTTTCGAATATTTCTAGTTTCACTTTGAGTCAGCCTAAAAAATAAACATTGTAAAGGTACCTTAATAAAGGATAATTTCTAGGTTAAAATCCCAACTGTCATACTTAAAAGGTTAGTTTTTTTTCATTAAAAAAAAAACAATGAAATCAGCTTAAAATAAATTTATTGTACAATACAAAATGTAGGCAAACTGGAAAATAAAGGTACATTATTAAGTATACAAAGCAAATGAAAGAAAGCTCAACAACACAAATGTTTCAATCCAAACACTAAGATAAAATGCACAACATTTATGCTAAAAACAAAGTATTTTTGGAAGAATATGCATTTCAAATGAAATGTTAATGATGAAAAAAAGCAAAAAAAGAAAAACAAATATGCTATCATGTAAATGCTTGAATATCAAGAATGAGGAATGGCACACAATATCAAACCCAACAATACTGGGTACTTTTCAATAACTTTATTTGAAAAGATATTAGAAATACTGGAGGAATTTAATTATGTCCTTAAAACTGGCAAAGATTTTTGATGTTATTATTGCGAGCCTATTCCCTCTTCTCCCATTTATTTATACCTTCCTATAAAATTCCTGTATGCTTGTTCTTAGCAACATTCTCCAGATACAGTAGCTTGGATAATTGCACTTCATTCTTAAGTGTGCATTTAAGCCTGAATGTTACAGGAAGTGCTATAAATTAACCAAATCTACACAAATATGCACGCAATGCAGAAACAATCTTTATAAAGACCAATCTCTGAATGAAACAGCAAAATATAACAATTTTGAATATAGTGGGAAAAAAATAAGACCTTTTTCAATTAAGGCACTCAGGCACATGGATCACAACGTAATTACAACGCTAGTTTCCTGAGGAGCTAACACAAATGTGATCCCATGCACATGCAGAGGTGGCAAAACCTTGAGACTGTCCAGGCAGGACATGCACCTGAACATTAGAGGAATGCTGAAGGGAACAAAGTCCTTCAAAAAAATCTTCTAAAGTTAACAGCTGAAGTATCTAAATTTAATACCTAAGACCAGCATCTCTGGGAGGGAATTTCTTTCCTAATATGATCGTCTTCAAGCTAAAGATATCATCTGATTAAGATTTTCCCTATCTACGGTCGCTCTGGCATCTAAGCCACTGACTGAAGATTCAGACTTCTCCCTGCCATGTACACGCCACCATTCTCAGGGCAAACTGGAGAGATGAACACATGGAAGAAGTGTGAATAGGGCTCACAGAACTTTACAATCACTTTGCCAAGACACTTTCAAAATACTGTGCATAATTATTTGAAATCAGACTATGTAGAACCTACAGTTCTTTCAAAAACAAGCTGTGATTCTCAATATTACATGTTTATAACCAAGCAAAAGGATTCAGATCTAACAGATACTTTACTGACTAAACTCATTTGCTAATTTCTCTAGTAAGAGTTCAAATAAACAAATTTTAATTTACCACAAAAGAAATATTTGTTAGCATCTATGAAATTAGGGCAATAAAATTATTAAAAGCTAAAAAAATCAAAATTCCCCATTCATACTTAAATATAACAGGAAAGGCTATGTAAGCAATACAAAAACAATATTCATACTGAAGACACTCCTTGTGTCTCTCCTTCTGAGTAACTAACCATTGTAGCTTTTTAACAATGAGCATATCATTATCTGACACCTGAAATTCTTTGGCTGGAATGTTTTAGTCACATTATGATATTCTTGTACATGGTAATTCTGACAGATCACTTGGGTTGCATTGTGAAGAAGCAACATCTATTTTAAAGTTTGATAAAATTTTAAATAAATTTTTAAAAATTTAAAGCCATGGTATCACTAAAAATGACATAATGTAAACTTAAAAGCTAATTTTATAATTGACTATTTTAAATAAAGTTAATTTGGGATTACAGCACTACCTTGGCTCACAAACTTAATGTAGCCCATGATTTTAGGAAAGGCAGCCATGTTATTTGTGTGGGAGAAGGATGGCCATGATCATTTCTCACCTGATGCAGAGTTCTCAAACAAAAACAAAATTTTGACAAACACTCTTATTTGTGGACCACAGTGTTTATAAACAAAAGCTTTTGTGAACCAAGATCCTGCTGTATTTCGCCTCTTTTTAGTGCTGAATTTAGCATATGAGCACTTTCTATTGTTACACTCAACATGTTGGTTTTGAAAATGAAATAAAACAAAACTTATAAATTCAATTTGTGAGTTTTGGAACTAAAAAGTAACAATGGATTATCTGACTATACTTAAAATTATAATTACATGAAGAAATTTTACTTAATTTTCCTTTTCGCATTTTTAAAAAATAAAATTTGCTTCATTTATTTGTAACTACTTTTTAAAATACCAACAAATCCATTTTAAATCTATTATCTTCATACAAAGATTACAAGAAAAAAAAAAAAACTGTGGTTCCAGCACTGTGGTTGAGAACACACACACAAAATGATCAAATAAATATTTCAAAAAAGCTCAAGATGTTCGAAAGGTGAAATGAAGAACATTGGAAACTAGGACCCATTTCCTTAGCTTTTCTCTCCCAGACTTTCCATTCTATACACTACAGTTGTGGAGATGTCCTCATTTGACTCAGGTGACACTTTTTTCCATACTGTCTCTTTTAAAGCAAGTTCTTGCTGGAGACTTTCATAGTCCAATGGTCCAAAGGAATGCTAGTTGTTCAAGCAACATACATAATTTATTAGTGCACTTGAGTGAAGAAAGGTCCAAGCTATAAAATGGTACTCGTCAATGAACTTTATTACAATCTGTTAACATTTCACCCATGACCATCTGGCATCATGCTCCACATTCCTCACACTCACACTGACACCTACCACAGTTCCTACTCTGTCAGCTTTGCATAATCTTCATATGCTACCACAATTTACTTTGTTGATCACACACAAAAAATTTAGTTTGGCACTGACAAAAATCCACTCAGTATGTATTAAAGTATTCACTACTTAGAAGGGCATCAGCGCATAACAGGGAATGTTACTATAAACATTTTCCATGTGGGATACAAAGGAACTAAATTAGCTTCACCACACAAGTCCCTGGTCCAGTGAAAATAGCTCCCCCCAAAACATATGTATATATGTACATACACTAATATGAAGCCAAACGTAGCAATAAAGTATTTTAAGGATACGAGGAGTACCACATTAAACACTCACTCTAAAAAAAACATCAACAGCCTATAAAACTTTCTTGGAGGCTTCATTAGCTCTCATTAATGTGGTAACAACCTTCATATGTATATACTCATCCACTCACAAAGTAGGCAATAATTTTAAACAGATTTCAATTAAAAAGTATAACTATAAATATTAAAAGTAAAATTAAGGCTTCTTTTTAATATAACACATAGCACTATCTAATGTCTTCTTTTAAACTCTTACTTTAGCTGCTGTCCTTAAGCTACTTCCAATTTAAAAACAAAACATTATTAAAACATTTGTACTAGTGATCCAGGAACGAAGTATCAGCTTGTTTACACTTGTTCATGGCTGGCAAAAATGTAAGACCACTAACCAACTTAAATCTTATTTAAACAAGCAAATCTCACTTTCTTTCTTAAAAGAATGCTACAGAATAGTCAAGAAAGAATCTGGCTTACCCTTTGATCACCACCTTCTCTTCGAGGATCAAGTTTTTTTGCAAAGTGTCTCAGATTATCATAGTTATGGAAATTACACAAAGAAACAAGATCCTGTAAAAAGTTAGAGAGAACAGATGGAAGATATTAGCTAATCAGATGCTCTGTGCTCACATTTTAACAAACTACGCTTATTACTGCCCAGATTAACTGTTATCTCATAGAAACCATCACTGCATGCTCATCAAGCTTATAATGAGGGCTGAAATCAAACAAGGTACAAATACAAGATGTGAGAACATTCTCACTAGCATGACCCTAGGGCTCAGGGCCTCGGATTCTCTTGCTTTAACTTTCTAACAGGTCTACAATAACAAGCCCCATGAAGCCACAAGAATCTTTCTATGACATCAGTAGAAAGTACCGTAAAATTTAAGTGTTTTAGTTATAAGCTCTTAGTTTTACTTTACATAAAAGCCAGTGGCATTCTCGAATTTTGGTAAAATATGAAAGACTGAAAAATAAATGACAGTTTTAATTGAAAACATCTATAGAACACATGGTGCTTAATATAGGTTCTCAGAAGTAATAAATGTAAATAAAATCCAACTGGAATACTAGCAAAACCTGGAATGACAACAAATTGTTGAACTAATCAAGAGTGCTAACAAATCTTTAAAAATTGTATTTCTACTTTTATTTTCTTAAGAAAAACTTTTAAAGGCAGTTAGCAAGTGAACATATCAAACTATTCATATTAAGGATAACAATAAACTATAATTCTTAAAAATGTTTTGATTTTAATTTACGTCTCTATTTTTTGGTTTTGAAAACCAAATTAATTGCAACTGTGAAAATTAAAACAAACATCAAACAAACGTAGTACTTTGTGAGAACAGTTAAACAGGAGCTGTCCGCAGCTCCTCCATGAGCTTTTCTCTGGCTATCCAATAACTGGCACACAGGCAGGCTGAGTACCAAGCCAACGAACTACGGAAAAACAGGTAACAGAAGAATCAGTGGCTGGCTCTGCGCCTAGTCCCCACTGTCATTAAGAAAATCAACTTACATGACAGAAATGAATCCCTTTAACACTGTTGCCCATTTTGTCCAGTGGAGGAGACCAGCACATCATGCCCATGACATTTGGGACAACCAGAAGAATGCCTCCGGCAACCCCAGATTTTGCAGGAAGACCAACCTATAAGTAATTCATTAAAATGGAGATTGGTGTACACATTCTAAAATAGGAAATGTCATGTTCAATCACCAGGTAACTGGCTAAAAATCATAATATAAATGCATACAAGACGATATCAGAAAAAAGGTAGGTATATATTTATCAACATTTTTAATATAGTGAATAAAAAAGGCTGAGTTATAAAACAGTTTGGGATATAGTACAATAAAGAGAAATTCTTGAAATTCTATGTAGGTGTATGTATAGCGTACATAGTCATTTTCAAAAACAATTTATGGGGCCGGGGATTTAGCTCAGTGGTTCCGGTGCCTGTCTTGCAAGCACCAAGGGCCCGGATACAATACTGGGTATGGAGACTAATGCAGGGCGTGGTGGCTCAAACCTATCTATAATCCCAGCACTTGGGAGGCAGAGGCACGAAGATTGCTGTGATGTGAGTTTGAGGCTGAGCTCAGGGCCAGCCTGAACTCCAAAGCGAAACTCTGTCTCAAAAAAAAAAATTATAACTAGGAAACAATGAGAAATTGTTTCTTCTTAAAAGATTTTTTTAGGTACACTATACTGGTACAAGAAAGCTCTGAGGAATAAGACAAATGACAATTAAAATCAATGCATTTCAAGAAAATTCACATTATGTAAGACTGGGAGACAACTATGATGAAATGTAAATGGCAGCAGGTGTTCATGAGTGGCTGACACTGAGACATGAAGTGCTTCTCCCTTTTCTTGGTAGTACTGGTGATTGAACTCATATTTTCATACCAAGCTGCAACCCCTTCTTGAAAAAATTTTAGACAGGGTCTTACTAAACTACCGAGTTGGACTTAAATTTGCCATCCTCTTGCCTCAGGTTTCCAGGATGCTAAGATTATAGCCATGCGCCAACTCAGCCTGGCTATGAAATGCTTCTTGACAAAAGTATACCAAAGAAGCAATCTTGCACAAAACTGAATAAAATAAGCCAACAAAATCTCCCATCTGATTCTGGATCAAACAGGAAAAATACAAAGAACAGAAAAGGATGTAATCAATAACATCTAAAATGTGAGAAATTATACAGTGTTTTCAATAATAAATAAGAAAAGAGATTGAGGGGAGATCTGTAGATTAAAGAGAGATGTCAGTCACAATATATGGTCTTTTAGGGGCCAGGGAGTTAACTCAGTGGTTCTGGCACCTGCCTTGCAAGCGCAAGGACCAGGGTTCGATCCCCGGTATCCACATAACAATACTGGGCGTAGAGACTCACGCCCAGCAGCAACCAGCACCACATACCACAGTGCCGGGTGTGGTGGCTCACGCCTGTAATCCCCGCACTCGGGAGGCAGATGCAGGAGGATTGCTGTGATGTGAGTTTGAGGCTGAGCTCAGGGCCAGCCTGAACCACAAAGCGAGGCCCTGTCTCAAAAAAAAAAAAATGGTCTTTTAAATGCCCACAAGTCATACAAACTGTAAAATAAAATAATCATAATTTGTAAAATGATACAGGTAATATGAATGCTGAATATGCTGATATTAAATGTAACACTGATAAATTATAATAACATTAGTGTTTTTAAATAAAACTAATGTTTTATGTGTATTTTATAGAGCCATTAAGCGGAGGAAGAGTATACACTAGATGAAACAAGATTTTGACATAAATTCACAATTATTTTTTAAGCTTAGTATGCTTGAAAATTTCTAGAAGACATCATGACATGATGGGAACAGGATGAAACAAGAGAAATCTACAAAGTACATTCAATAAGGTATAAATGTCTGACAGAATTTGAAGAAATATATTTGTAAGTTTTCACTAAACTCTACGCTTTAAACTTAAAGTCCTTTAGAACATTGATGGTTGTAACCCAAGATGCTAAACAATGTATTTATGCCCTCTGCATTACAGGAATTTCTCAAGTAAATAATCCTCGTAATGCTGTAAAAGCACAGACAGTCTAGACTAACCTTGCACCCAGAAGTGCCTCAAAAATAGCATCTATACAAATCAGACTTCCAAGTTCTTAAGAACATCTGGTAAACAGTTTACTCCTTAACAATTTGTAAGAAATTAACTTTAAAACAAAACGCTTTCAAAAATTAATATACAGCTTTAGAAGCAAAGTTCAAACTATAAGAACAAGCCCAGATTAGTTTCTTGTTAGAAAAAATTAAGACTAGTAGATACTTACATGAAAAGCAAACTGCCCTGAGAAATCATACATGCCACAGGAATGCATCAAACTCAGCGTGTTCCGGACAGCTTCAGGACTCAGTACTCTTTCGCCAGTGATTGGACAGAAGCCACCATTGGCCAGGGTTGCAGCCATCACACTGGCTGATTCACAGGTCACCTCGATGGAGCAGAGCTAATGCAAAGGAGACAGCCCACACTGAGATTGTGCGCTCATGTGACTTTCACATTGCAGATAACTTCTAAGGTTACGTGATATTTCAGAGATCTGAAATATTTTTTCCAAAGGGATGATTTTAATGCAACTTTATGATGTTCCAAAGATTTTAGGAAACCAAAGTTCTTTTCCCCATTAGCACTATTCTGATTTTTTAAAGTTATTTAGTGTTTCAATGAGAACAAAGTGAGCATGAGCCAGCTTCTGAGCACTAAGATTTGTTATTGCTTTATGTGGTATTCAGATTTGCTTAAATATTAAAGCTTTCTTGGAGTACATAAGAATGATTATTTTTAAAATGCTAGGAAAAAGCCAAGACATATTTTTCAGATAAATAACATATACCAGCATCATTATAAATTACCTACATGAGAAATTACCACCCAGGGGGAATGCTAAAATGCCTGACATTTCACTTGTAACAAAGCTCAGCATCCACATTTATATAACATACAAGGGGAAGAAAAAAATCCAAGCTCTACCTTGGATGCCTGGTCAGGCCAAATTTTGTTATCTTTCAGAGTTTTATTAATATTTATTCAGTATTTATTATGGATAGATCATTTTGAATGAAAACACAGAATGCCCAGGTATACTAGGATGAAATTTTTGCGCTAACTAATGGAAATAGTCTACTATGCCAAATTCAAATTTACTCATAAAACTAAAATAATAAATTGTTCCATGCTTCATCCTTAATTAACAGCAAGCCAAATTTGGGAGTACAAAGAGAAAAGAAGAAAAAGTAGAAAACTCGGCATCTTCCTATTGTGAAATTTCTTTAGCCACACTCCAAGATCTACAAAGGAGCTTGAGAACAGCAGAAACTACTGTGAAGCAGAACATAGCTCGTATGATTTTGATTATCTTTCCCTTTTGCCCTTGATATTAATAAAAAAAACCCATTATCTTCCCTATTTGTCCAAAACCACAGAATCTACTTGTTATACTATCCCAAGTTAGCAAGCAAAAGCTTTTAAGGCTGATTTAATCATGAAAAGCTTTCTAAAAGAAATGAGATTTAAATTTCAGCAGCTGTTTCAAATTCACTTTAGGAGTAACTGGAATTTTGTTTGTCACAGAGTGTCACTGTCCAAATCTGACAAATGCCAACTTAGGAATACTTTCCTTACAACATAGTAGCTGGTCACCTAATTAGACGTAGCTCTTCTCCAAATGACTCTCTTTTTATCTTAAAGTACAGAAACTTCACAGAAGGTGAGTAACAATTAAGCTGTAATAGTTAATTTAGGGAAAAAACTTTTATGGACTAGTGAAAAATCAAAGTTACTGGATAAAAGAATAAAATGATACTACATTTCATGTAAGACTTCATATTTATACATTTCAAAGAAATTTCACTCATCCCATATCTGTTGCTTTCAATACAATAAAGCAATTTAAGTGAGGTCTATGCTGCCTAATGGAACGACGGCTCAGCAACTAAAATCAGATCACACAGCTAATGAATAATAAGTGGCACGTGAGGCCTTCAATTTTATGTTCACGGTTTAGTATGGATGGCTCTTCACATTGGGCAGGAGACAGACTGTGACCTGTGAAGTGCCTGCATCATGATCTACTCCTCCTTTAATTTCTGAAAGATTACTAAAAGGGTCAAATCAAAGCCATTCAAAAGTGAAGAGGCAAATGTGAGGTGAACTGGATATTAAAAATCATGCAGCCCACTACATAGCTTCATATTATAGCCCAAGCAGAAGTACCAATAGTATTAAATCTGTACCAGAAGATGAACTGAAAGTATGGGGGTTGGCTCCAGGAAGCTACATCAAAGAGCGACCTTGCACAGGGTGCCCTGCTACTGCACAGTAATCTAACTGAGAAGAGCTAGGCAATTATTCTCCTAGTGCCAAGTAAGTCAGGATAGAGCAGTAAGCAAGATTACACAAAACAGCAAGTCAGCTGAGAAACTAACCCTTGCAATGCTGAATATGAACACTCTGATAAAGAAACAGCTTCTCCCAGGCAAAATATACAACAGAGTGCAATTTATAATTAGAAGAGTGTTTCCAGCATGCATATTACTTCCTTATTTTCAGAAATTTTTCCTACTCTATTCTGAGGCATCAATTTTTAGGAGCTACAAACATGAAACTGCATTTCAAAGCTTACCTTTAAAAGTCAATGAAAAATGTGTTTATCAAAGACTAGAGTCAAATTTCAGAGACATCTATATTTTGCAAAATGTGACAAACATATTTATATACACCATTCATACAATTAACGTAAATTACCTGGAAATAGAAGTCTAATATCCCCACCATGTCTGTGCCTTCTGGAAAACACTGAAAAAATACAAAAGCAATTTAAAATATAGGCACACAGGAAAAAAATACACACATAAATATGCTAAGTTTAAAACATACACAGTGTCTCACTTTACAACAGTATAATATAGAAGAATGAAAAAATGAAATAAAGTAAAATTATATCACATATGAATTTTCTTATACTAATTTAAGTAAAAAAAACTGATTTCTAATTCATAAATCAAATTATTGGATCAGCTTAAGGGTAATCAGTATCAATCAGACATTATATTTTTTTTAAAAAAGCACTAAACCTCAAACAGAATTTATATTAATATAACCAGTCAAATATTAACAATTTGGTAGCACTGACTTAAGAGAGCTTTGCAAAACCTTCAGCATTTTAAACAGTAGTAACTTAAAGGCCATTGTTGAGTTCACAAAAAGTGATACCTTGGTTGTTAAACTCAGTCTGCTCCAAATTTGTGCTTAAGCACCGAAAAGTTTTGAGAACTAAACATTTTTCCCAAAAGAAAACCAAATAAATGGTTCTGAGGCCCACAAATTATACAAGCACTCTATGTTGTCTGGGCAAGAGGGGAACTTAGACTGAAACACTGGCCCTCTGTCGTGGCTACAGTATATCACACTTGAGTCACTCTTCGTCATTACAGGCTTTTCCAAGTCATTCAACTCTCAGGCAAAGTAGGAACACAGGGGAGACGTTTTCGAACTCTGCTGTTTGTGTAGTACAAAGTTTAAGCTTGGAATAATTTGATAACCAAAATATCACTGTATATGCAATCATAGTTCATTAAACAAAGAATAATCTGAAATAGAAACAAAAATTTAAAGACCTTCTTTTCTTTCAAATAGTATCCTATTGCAAAATTTCGATCTCCGCTTTCTCTTTCAGACTGAAACCTGCAAGAAAAAAAGTTTGCTATTTACTTTCTGCAGAAGCACATTTAATTTATATAGAAAATATAGTACTGAGATCACCGATTGCTGAGTACGAAGCGCTAGTCTCAGTTCTGTCACCAGACTATTTCTATGTCCCTAGTAATTAATTATCTAATGTAATTTTCCCAGTATTAATTTTCTCAGCTGTACCAAGAATAAAATGAATTTGAGTCCTTTTTAACCTTTACATTTCATGAACAAAGTAGCTGATTTTTAAATTCTCAAATATTTCGCTATTAAAACAGACTGAAATGTATAGAATTCTCTGGCTTCCCCAAAAGTACACAGAACAGCTAATTCCAACCTAGAAATTCCATAGGAATTTCACTGAGAGAGAGAGGGACCCATAGGATGGATCAAGAAGAATCACTGGATGAAGAGATTTCAGGGGAAACCTACGCAGGTTCTGTGCAGCAAGAACAAAGTTATAAAAATACAGAAGAGGAACTTCATTGCAAGATAGCATATCATCTGATGTATCCAGGAAACAGATACATTATGGAGAAAAACGGAGAAAACATCAAACTAGCAAAGAAGACTGGAACCAAACTAAGGCCTGTGAATCCCCCCAAATGTAATGGTGCCTGACTGTATACAAAGTTACTTGTGAGAACTACATTTCAGAAGGGGAACATTGACATCAGTTTCGAAAGGGGATAAAGAAAAAAAATGAGTGCTATTTTAGGAGACTACTACAGAAAGGACAGCTGTGGAGAGCCCGAAAGGCAGGCAGTGGTGACAGGAACAGAGGGAGTACAACCACACAAGTAGAAGCTGGCTGAAGTGTTCTGCCCTGTGCTCAAATGGGAAGACGGAGTAAGGACTGGGACCAGACCGGAACATCACATGTGACGTACTGAGGATGACAGAGCTGCTCCAGGGAGCAGAAAGCAGTTGGGGGAGAAATGAAGAACATGATGTGGACAAATGCAGGAGAGACAAGACTGTTGACAGCAGAGGACTGCTGCTAACTCTATGCGTTAATGAGGTGCGCAGCCCAGGCTAACTGCATTTTAACACTCACAGTCAGAAAAATATCGGGTGTGGAAAGAGTCATGTCAACTTGCCAAGCTTTTTAAAAATATCCACACAGTAACAGAAAAAGGGATTAACTCCTCAGAATGGTCAGTGCCTTGAGCATGTTGTTCAGTTCATCCAACGTTATCTCGTGTGGCATCTATTATATGCCAGGTAACAGGAATACAGAAATGAAGCGGGACACGAACATCACCCTGTTCTTAAGGAACTGATGGTGATGGGACAAAGAATAAGCTCAATAAAATACAGAACTTATTTTATCGGGAGCACAGAAAGATGAGATGAAATTTCTGAAAATTTTCTGCGGAAGGTACTCAGGTTAATGAGAAAATCTAAATAGCTCCAACAAAGACCAGGTGGCTTAAAATATTTAATGTCTGGCCTTCAAAGAAAAGCTAAGTAAATCCTTGCTCTATAAAATAAGGGCTCTAAAAAACACAAAAAACATTAAAAGAAATTTAAATCTAAGCAAGTATCTGAAGGGGACTATTCTATTACACAATAACAAATATAAAGCATAAATCTTCATTACCTCATGAATTAAAAACAAAAACTGTAAAAGCCACTAGGGGGAAAGCTGACAATAGTTACATATTGATAACTGCCATATTTTAAAATTAACATTCAAAGGTATGTCATTGGTATTGTGGTAATGTAGGACAATGTCCTCATTCTTAGGATATGTACACTGGGTGATTCCAGGGTGAAATGTTGCATTATCTACAAATGAATTTCAGATGACGCAGCAAAAATGTGTATGTAGATCACATACACACAGGTTTATATGAATGAGTACAAAAAAATAAACATTTTTATCTATCTGAAAAGAAGGAAAAAAATGAGACATAATATCAGAAAATATCTAAGTAAAAAAAAAAAATAAAGATCAGACATTCATTGCTTCTTCTTTCAAATTTTCTGTAGTTGGCAAATTCCAAAATAAAAACAGGGGCAAAAATCAAATTAGCCGAAGACAGAGCTGAGAGAGGTATATACCATATGCAACAAAAATGAATGATTGTCAGTAACTTGAGGCAAACTCTGGGTTCGTTCTGATTATGAGTTGATATAAGAAACTTATTAAAAATACCTAACACATTTCTGTTGGGCAACTTAAAAATCATTTTTCTCTAATGATGAAATTTTAAGTAATCATTTATTCACTGAAAGAAGTCTTAGGGCCAACAAGAGAGCATATTCATTCTAAAAACAGTGTAACACACGTGTGCACACATGAGAAGCAAAGAAGAGTGAAAACAAAATTATATAATCTAAAGTTTATTAACAGTTCTGATCAACTAAAAAAGCTTAAGTTACAAATAAGACTCACGTGGCATTACTGAATCCAACGTACTCATTACCAGCCATCTTATTCAAAAACTGCATCACCTATGAACCCAAATTAGGAAGCATTAATAAACAAAAAATGAATGTATAAATAATATAGCATGAAAACAACCCTATATTGCACTTACATAGTCAAATTTTTCAGCGTTATTTACTCCTTGCTGCAAAGAAATCAGAGATACAAATGTTAAGATAGAGACCATCATGATTAATTTTCAGCTAACATAAAATCTCAAATGGCTACTATTATAATTAATAAACTGCATTAGTACTTCTAAATCTAGGAAATGCTTCTAGAGCAATTTAATATTTAAACTTTTTTTACATGTTCTTTAATATCCATAGATGGAGGGGGGAAAAAAATCAGACTTACAAAGGGAATGCTTTATTTTAAGTATTTTACTCAACCCCAAATTACATAATTTTAAATACAAATAACCCTGAAATCCTCTTATCATTCATATCAGCACATAATCTGCTCATACAGATGGTAGTTTCATATTTTTAAAAACTTAAAATAAAGTTTCACCCTTAAAAATTATGTATACATAAGTCATGATTCTCAAGGACAATCTATATTTTTTAAGAAAACCCATAAATCAGTATTAATTGAGTTAGAATGAGTTACAATGCAAAACTGACTATTCTTTTGTACTTCTAGAATAAGCAAACATTCTGGATATATTTTAGTGTGGAGAAAGCTCTACCTTTAATATCTCTCTTTGTACAACAAAGCTTCAACTAAAAAATGTTATATCTCATAGTTTCTAAGAAATTAGCTAAGTTAGCTACAATTTTATCTAGCATTATGCCAATTCAGAGGGTGGACGATGTATTGTTTCATCACTTCTATTTCTGACATGTTATCTACTTCAAATGTCAGCAGGAAAAAAACCTATGTAATGTAGATCAGTTCAAGTAGCCAAATGGTTTCATTTTACCTCGACGAAGTTTACAAAGCAGTAAGATGTAGATCTGAAATCAAACGTATTAATTGGTGATATGCACCCAAAAGGTAACAATACATCTCTAATTTCAAAAACAGGCTTAAAATAATTTGATAACTAGTCTTTAAGAACAATAATTTATCCTAAAAGAAATTCAAAATGTTACACTTTGTTCCTAAGGGTGCAAGGGTAGGGCATGGGAGACCTGATCTAGATTATTATTTAATTGAAAAAATGCCAGGTTTGTTCTCCACTTATGAGATCAGGGTACAGGTAATAACAGGTAAAACCTTTCAAATCAGTTAACTTAACAAGTGTAGGCAGACACAGAATCAGTAACTGGAAGGAACGCCACACTGTTTCATCAAAATGAGGCAATGACAAAAATAAGGATAATTTAGCACCAGCCAGATTATAATCTTTACAGTTTCACTAAACCATCCTTTGACATATTTTAAGCTTTCTTTTCTTATACTAGAAATCAAGATGTAGAAATGTAACTCCAAAGCTG
>PVIR01019538.1:18097-31925 GCA_004026965.1 Petromus typicus
AAAAAAAAAAAAAAAAAAAAAAAAAAAAAAAAAAAAAAACACCAAAAAACAAAAACCAAAAAAAAAAAAAAAAAACCTCTTTGGAAAAAGATATTAGTATTTGCACTAGATGTCACATAAGTACTGGTTATACAATTAATGTGAATTATATAAGTTATATGGAACTATTTAATTCTCTAAACTGTGTATTATAAAACTAATACAAGCTTTCCTTATTGAGCTACCAGGTTTAAAAAACTGTTTCTGCACTAGAGTGCAGTCACATATTTGGTCTATTCTGTGGCTTACTAAAATTAAAACAATTAAACTTTGCATTTATGTTATTTTTAAGAAGCAACTGATATTCACCCATCTATATCATTATATACTACTTTGGATAAGCTGCTCAAAATGGCCTAGGCATATTCTGTTAATAGGACAAAATAAAATATTGAATAATTATGTAAATTAAAAAATATTTTACCCCAAAACTTCATATTTAAATATAAATGCATTGGATCAACACCTATTCTTATTACCTGCTCTGGAAATGCCACTGAAGTCAATAAAATATATTTGCCTGTCTCTTAGAAAGATTACATATACCTTGGCAGTATATGGAATCTAGTAATTTTTAAGATGTTATTTTAATTCTGAAAGTTACAGTAAAAAGATTCTCTGCAAAACTCTTAGGAAAAAAACACATGCATACATAAAAAGTAAGTTGCAGAGTAAATCCTCTTTATTCAAGAAAGTAAAACTGAAAAAAGAATGAAAAAACTTAGCATCTTTAGCTCATTATTGTGGGGTAGAAGCAGTGGAGGAATAAATAAATGTTAACAAAAATTGAAATTAAAATGGGTGCAAGGTGGCTGATTATTTTGTTCATTGTATAAGTTACAGGAAAAATACTGACTTGTTAATAATGGCCCATGCTGGTTTTTATGTTCTCTCTTTTCTTTCTCCTGTGAACTGATTTTTAGCTCATGAATCAGTAGATATTTTCTATCAATAGAATGAAAGAGACTAATTTTCCTGTGTTTAATTTTTACAGATATATGAACTCAGCTCATGTATGAACCTTGCTTAAAAGAGCAGATAGAACAGAAAAGTCTCATTGTTATCAGTGTTAGGCAATTCTTTACAGTCCTTCTCTACCACATGACATGTCAAAAGTCACAGTGATCTATCCTAAAAAATTGTAAAAATGCTATTATTAACTGACAACATGCCCACTCTTTTCAAGTTTGCTGAAACCAAAGAAATAAGATACAACAGGACTTACTACCAGTCATTGCTACAATTCACACCCTCCATATTACTGACTTCTGTAGTTCAGAGTGCTCTCTTCTGTTGGTGCCCAAGAGGTTCTTACAACCATAATAAAATCTGGACACACAAGAAGTCTTCCTTTGTTTGGGAAAATGGAAAGACATTAGACCAAAGAACAGATTTATTTTTTTAAAAGTCCACCTGGAAACTGTCTTACACTAGCAATGCCTCTCTATCCCTTCATATACCAGGGACACGTTTGTTCTCATTTGAAAGTCACTGTACAAGCATTATCAAATACTGTATTTTTCTAACTTTGGAAAAGTTACAAAATTTTTAGAAATGTAGGATTTTTTTGAAGAAACAAATTAGGCAAAATATGTTTAACAAAATTTTTGTTCCATTAACCGAATTTCTCTTAAAAGCAAACCATAAGATTTGTTTGAAAAGACAGTCAGATCCCAATACGAAAGAATTATTCAAATTTTTCTTTCTATAAGCATGCCTTCAAGTTTCAGAATTTGCATTCTTTGATAAAAGCTATAAGGCACAACACTATTAAAAGAATTAATACAACTATGCTGGGCTATCTTCACACTGTTTTGACAAGACATTCATAATTCACATCGCTGCTAAGGAAGATCACTGTCAGAATTTTTAATATACAAAATGGCTCATTTAAAGCTAATACATGACCCAGTTATTTTGGAACCTATTTGATTCCTTTAAGAAATATGGAAGTATAGCCATCACAGAAGAAACAGGCAAAAAGAAATAACTGCAAATGATTTTATAAAGTACGTATTCTTTGTTTAATTTTACCACAGAAAACACTTCAAAGCTAAACAGTGGTAAGACAAATAAAAATAGTTATTACAGGTTAAAAAAATGTTCTGATCCTAGCATTTTCAAATATTAACCCTTAAAATATAGTAATAGCACAGTGAATTCAATTAGCAAAAATCTATCATTACAAAAAAACTCAAATGCATCAACTGACATAAATATGAGATAAATACTGTGTAATCTTCTGTGCAAGTCTCATATTACTCTTCAGAATCACACTATCTTAAAAACATGGCTTATAAGCCAATCTTAGTCACTGCTAACGTGACTCAATGGAGCAGTACATATACGTACATTAGGTGAATCTGATTTTTCATGGAGTATAATTAAACTGTTAGGCATAAAGAAAATTTCTTTTTAAAAAAAACTCAAAACTACTTCTGATTTAAAAAAAAAATCTTCAAGTGATAAACTGGAAACTACCATTACACTAAGAGGTAAAAGCATAAAAGACCATGTAGCTTACTCTATTTCTAAAATAAAAATGCAAGAGTGGCAATTATTTTGTAGTACATTGCCCACCCCTAACCTCAAGACATTAAATTTTTCAAATTAAAACTAGGTGAAAGTTTTACTGTTGAAAACAAAAAAAAAATTAAATACACTATTTCATGAAATCATAACTATGTTCCTTTCAAATTTATTTTATTCTTCCCTTTAAATCAAGCAGTTATACATTATCACAAAACCGACTGCAACAAAAAAGATTTCTTAAAAGTTAGTAGCCATCATGTAGAAAGTGAGGAAGTATATTAACCCTTATGTTTTTTCATTATGTGCAATTTTAGTATACAATGACATTTGTTTTTAAAAAAGTATTTACCTATATAGCTTTGTTTAAAATTTTAAATATTGAAGTTTTCCTATAAGCTTAGTAGTTAAGAATTTATGCAACAGGATCCTTCTGTCCAAATCCTCCTTTTTCCACAATCTGCTAATCCTTTTGAACATTTGCTCTGCCTCTTCCCCCATTTCCTGAGGATCACCACCAATCCTACAAGGAAAAAATATCAATACTACAAAATTATGAAATAAAGAGTCTTACTAAAGACTCTACTTTTTTTTTTTTGGGAGAGGAATTACATGAGGAAAATTGTTTTAATGGTACCATATTGAAGCTCTGCATTTTGAACAACAAAAAAAATCATAAATAGCCTTTAAGGTCAAAAGAAAACCTGAAAGAACAGAATTTACATCTGGTAGTCACAAGAAAGTATCTACGCTTTGGCCACTCCAACTCAAGCTCCTTGGAAAGGATCGATTTTGTTCCAGATCGCCGGTACCAATTAATGTCCAAAGAATGACTATACACACGAACTGAAAAACAGTTCCAATTTTAAGCCAATAAATCAGGATCTTTTGTACAAGTTAAAACAAAGTAATATAGTTGCTTCTTTGATAATATAACTATGCTAGTTAAGTCAAATATGTCATCAAGTGAGATAGCAAACACCGACATTAAATACAACATACTGAGTTCTAGCAGACAAAATGCCAGGAGACCTGCTCAAAGCCCGATTCTGCTACTGTTACAACCTGCTCAGTCTCAGCTCCCTAAGGCATCAAAGTAAGAGGACTGGGCTTAACAATCTCTGTGAATCTTTTTGGCTATAATTTTATTCACTTTTAAACCATCAACAATTTATAAATATTGTTACATAATCTGCAAAGACTGTATATAGGTATTCATATGAGTTTTGAATTCTTTCAAAGATTCTAAGAGGTTTTACATTCTGGGGAATCAGTTTAATTAGGGCTGTGTCAGGCTTCCCCAACCAAGATTTGTATAATCTCAGGTTAAAAAAAAAAAAAATATATATATATATATATATACACAACAGCATTTGTAAAACAATCCTAGAAACAAAACAAAAATTGAAAGAAAATGACTTTAAATATAAATCGTATCCCAGAGTCTCATTTCCAACTTTGCTTGTAAATATAAAATTTTTATAAGTTCAAAATCACAGATCAAATCTACCTATAGAAGATGACTCACACCATTGGGCCCTGAAACACACTTATATTGTATCTGTTATAAAATTCTGTTTCTAGTTGCTCATATTAATGTGGTTCACTGTAGTTCAGGCATTATGACCCAAGGTGGTAAATGAAACTAATGAAATGATGCTATGATGACCAAACATGCAATACCCACATGCGGCATTTCACTATAACTGATTAAAACCATGAAGTCATTAGACAAAATGATTTCTACCTGTAGGAAGTTAAGGCGGTCTCCTAACCATTTACCTATGCCTTTTCCTGAAACTGTACTGGTGTATCAGTGTTAATCTTTCCAGCCTAAGAGTTCTTAAGCTAGGATGCAGACATCATCCTCAAATGACCTAGCAACTCCCTAAACTGTACGTAAAATCATTGTCTGTGGATTTTTCTGGGAAGAAAAATGGTTCAGAATCATTCTAATATTCTTAAAATTAATCATTAACACATTGTATAGTAACTTTCCTTCTAATTCATTACTCGTTCATAAGGGAATTATTGAGACTTTCAGTACAACATTAATCGAGGGCACATCTACTTGTGAATATGTCATACTATGTAATAATTACTTAAAGGCAGAACTATTATTTTTTACATAATCACATTGCCACTTTCTATAATTTTCTTTCACCTCAGAATAGCTTCTTCTTTGTAAAACAGTCATGAATAACTACACATTATAATTGGGAAAGTGAAAATTTCCACTGCTCATAGAAATTAGTTATGTCATGTCTTAAAATACCTGCCTACAATATCTACTTCATTACAGTTATTAGAATGTGGGCCATTGCTTACATTTTTTTTTTTTTTTTTAGGTTTTTTGAGACAGGGTCTCGCTTTGTAGTTCAGGCTGGCCCTGAGCTCAGCCTCCAACTCACATCACAGCAATCCTCCTGCCTCTGCCTCCCGAGTGCTGGGATTAAAGGCGTGAGCCACCACGCCTGGCACTGTGGTATGTGGTACTGGTTGCTGTTGGGGTGAGTATCCACGCCCAGTATTGTTATGCGGTTACTGGGGATCAAACCCAGGCCCTTGAGCTTGCAAGACAGGCGCTGGAACCACTGAGCTAAATCCCCAGCCCTGCTTACAATTATTTGCCTAAAAATTACTACACATGTGTATTCTGAAGATAGTAGTCCTCATTTTAAAAGCTTTTTCCTCATGAACATATAAAATTAATGAAAGTTAAGGCAGGATTTCTAGCTTTCAAACTAGATTAATTTTTGTGAATTGGGTTAAAGGGGTCATTTATTTGTGAATATTCTTTGTGTAACCAGTACTGAAAATCGTCAGTAATGCATTTTCAATGCTATGAGTTATGTTGCAATCTAACTTGGAACAGACAGGCACACATTCACTGAAGGAAAGTATATAAATGTTCTAAACACAAATGAAATTTATTTTAATATAAACAAAACAATTAGGAATTTTAAAAATAAATTAAAAATTTAAAAACCTGAAACTGTGTGATAGATACTGAAATTTATCACAACAGAACCATTTTAAACACTTAGAACAGCACTGCAGCTGCCAATTATTAAGGTAAACCAAACACTAAAAAAAAAAAAAAGTCAACAACATACAATGTAAACATCAAAACATGAGAAATATAACTTAATAATTGGAATAAGCCTTACTTATTTTAATTATGGTAGATGAAACAAGTTCAAATTAAAATTGTGATTCTACCTCATGAAAGTATAAGACTTGAGAATTGGCAACAGTAAAGTATTTTGTCTTGAATACAAATTACCAGAACAACTATTCCTATATAATACATGAATAGCGAACAACATATAGTAAAATGCTTTTAATTCTATAAACAACTGCTCATTCCACAGAAGCCAAAAGCAAGAAAGAAAAACTACCAAAACTTTAAGGAAAAAACCTCCTCATCTACTGCTCAGTAGACTTCTTAAATCTTTGCAAATTCAAGAGAGGGGCTGAGATTTACAGTGAAGTGAGTCATCTGTTTTTAAATTTGGTCTTGAAATTATGACATTTTACTTTGGAATACATAAAAATCCTAAATCTGTACCTCAAAATTAGTTTTTTTAACACCAAGAGAAAGCTTTTTATAGTCCTACATAAACAACCAAGATTCATTTCTCTGCCTTTGGTATTACAAAAACTTTATTAGGTTACAAGGTAATGTCAACATTTTACCTTTATTAATGAAGTTATAACAATAGCTCCAGCATTTACCATAGGGTTGTGTGGTTTATCTGTAAAATATAAAAGTCATCAAATTACTTCAAATACTTATACCATTTTCTTTGATGCATAAGCACTTTTCATACACATGAACATAAAAAAAAAGTCAAACCATTGCCATGGTTGTTTTCAAGTTCTTTTTTTGAAGTAAATTACTTATGAAACCAGTATTACAGTGTCTGTGAATAGTAATTTAAAAATACATCCAAATTTCCTAACTTTGTCATTTTCTATGTGACCCTGAGCAAACTAACATCTATTTCCCTTTCTTTAAATACGATGAGAGTTGTAATGACTGAATTAACACAATGTTTAGAAATGTTTAGAAGTGTCTGATGCCTGCTGAAATATTCAAGTAATATTACTATCTTAAAAATAACAATGGAAATCTTATATTTAGTGTAATCCCATTTTTTTTATTTTTGTGTTTTCGTATAAACCTACAGAACAAACCACTGACCAGCAATATGCATATATTTTGTGCTGCCTATATCTCAACAATAAAGACTTCTTTTTACCAAAATGTAAACTCATCAAAAATTCTACCTCTATCCAGTATTGAGACAATCTTCTAGCTAAACAACCTTGAGCTCTAGAAAATAGGGGCAGTTCCTCAAAATGTCAAATAAAGTTATCATATAACCCAGCAATTGCACTCCTAGGCATGTAACCAAATGAAAGACAAACGTAAGTTCATACAACAACTTGCACACAGATGTTCACAGTACCATTCCTGACAAAAGCCTAAAACTGAAAACAACTCAACTGCCCCATCAGCTGATAAGTATATAAGCAATGATACACATAATATTATAAAAATGAGTAACACTACACGGATGAGCCTTTGAATACATTAAACTGATTAAAATAACACAATAAAAAAGGCCAAATATAGTATTATTCCAGGTGTATAAATTCCCCAGCACAGAGCTAGAAAGCTTGTTAGCAGCTTCTATGGGCAGGGAGGAACGAGGAATAACCCTATAGGGCACTGCACTTCCCTATGAGGGCGATGAACGGCTCTACATCGGGATGGGTGAAGGCTGCCGAAGTCTGAACAGTAAAAGCCACTAAACTGAACACGAAGTGGGTAAGTTACACGGGCTGTGTATTTGTCTCATGAAATCTGCTAAAATTTCATTTTAATTAAAAGAATAATCAGGAGATTCAAAAAACTGGCTGGGTAAACTACAGTGTACTAGTTTCCTTCAATGGAAGATCAACAATGCAAGTTAAGAGGTTATGCTTTAAAACTGTGCATTTTGGATTCAACAATCCTCTTCTGGGCATATATCCAAAAGAAATGACATTATTATACATTACTGAGGAGGTATCTGGATCCCTATGTTCATTACAGCCATTACTCACAACATCTGCAAAAGGAAATCAACCTAAGTGTCTATCAATCGATGAATGAATATAAAAGCCTTATCAGACACAGTGGAATACAACTCAGCCTTTAAAAATGAGGAAATAATGTCATTTATCACAATGTGGATAAATGAGGAGAACACTAAGCTATGTGAAATAAGTTCGGCACGTAAAGAAAAATAATCACATGACCTTACGTGAGGAACATATAAAGCTAACTTACAGAAACAAAGAATGGAGGTTACTGGGGCTCTATGTGTGTACACGGGGAGGGCATGTGTTTGTCAAAGGATATAAAATTTCACCTGGACCAAAGAAAGGAGTAAGGTCAAGGCACCTACCAACTGATGTAAGTACTGAAAGTTATTTAAAAGTGTATTATACACTTTAAAATTGCTAAGAAACAAATTAACCTCACTCCTCCTCTTAAATCATCTATAACTTAAAACCAACATATATGCTGCAGTACTGTCAATCACATTTCTGTAACACAATGTACATCAGAGTATGCAGCCCTTTGCTCTGTTTTCTCTACTGAGTTTTAGAGGGACTGTTTTCTGTATCTCGCTCTATTAGAGAGCTAAGCTAATCTAGAGAACCAGTGCTCTGTACTCTCTACAGCTGTTCACCAGTGGTCATAAAGTGAACTTACCCCTTGCCCAAACCTCTTTTCTCCCCACCCTTCTCCCTAATGGGAGGAAATGACTAAAATAATCATTTTTAAAGGTAAGTAATTAAATTGTCTCAATGGATTTTTGCAGAATTCCCATGACAACTTTTTAAAACAAAACATTTTTAATTTGCTTCCAAAAACTTTTTAGAGGTGGTGCACACCTGTAATCCCAGCACTCAAGAGGCTAAAGCACAAGACTGCTGTGAGTTTGAGGCCAGCCCCGGTAGAGTAAAAGACCAGCCTGAACTACAAAGTGAGATCCCATCACAGAACAAAAACAAAAACCTTTAAAACTACATATACATAGGAAAATACATTTTATTTTTCTAATCAATTGTTAGATAATTCTTACCATCTTCATTTAAAAACAGTTTGTTGAATCTTAACCCACTTGGTTCTTTTCCAACATAGCGATGAACATATTCAGTTCCAAGATCATTAACAGCAATTGCGTATTTCAAAGGTTTTACACAGGACTGAAGACAAAAGGGAACTTTGGTATCACCAATAGAATGCCTATTCAAACAGATGTACAAAACAGTTAACATCAATCAAAACAAGTTAAATGCATAATTGGAGTTTTTATTTTTATATGTGAATTCCAATTTACCAAAACTTTCCCTTCATTCAACTATAAAAATTCACTTTAATGTTAAAAGAATAGACAAGTAAAGTGAAAATTTTTTAGGGATAGAGAGTACTTCTCCCCCTGACTCCCATCTGTATTTGATCATACAAGCCCTTTTAGAAGTTATTCATCTTTGTTCTCATAGCCCTAAGCCATCAGGTCATTTCAGAGTTCCACAGAACTGAGTTCAGATTCAGGACTAGTCTCTGGCACTGCCCAAAGGCCTCATCTGTAAACCACCTCTGAATTCCAGCTCCATTACAAGTTTACAAACTATATATAGCTAATACTAAATTACAAGACCTAGTCATTACTAACTATGTAGATAAACACAAGAATGAAAAGAAAGCTTATATAGATTACCAAAGTGAGACACACATAAAGGGGAGACGTGGCAATCATAAAGCTCTAGCCAACCCCATTACAAGCTTCACAAGGGCAGAGATCTTCATTAAAACTCACTGATGTTCACTGAATGCCTTGAATGACACCCCAACACACTGCAGGTCCCAACTGATTCAGTGAAACATAGGCACCAGTAATAACTACCCCAGGTGGAAGTGAACCAAAAAGTCAAACATCAAACAAAAACATCTGACCACCTCATTTTAAGTATATGACAGAATAAAAATACCCATGTTGGGCCGAGGATTTAGCTCAGTGTTTCC
Source organism: Petromus typicus (assembly GCA_004026965.1). Classification (NCBI taxonomy): domain Eukaryota; kingdom Metazoa; phylum Chordata; class Mammalia; order Rodentia; family Petromuridae; genus Petromus; species Petromus typicus. The sequence goes on from PVIR01019538.1 coordinate 27,753, forward strand.
AGCATCTGCCTGGCATGAACAAGGTCCCAAGTTCAAACCCAGGTACCACACACCACAATGCTGGGCATGATGGCTCACACCTATAATCCCAGCACTCGGGAGGCAGAGGCATGAGGATTGCTTGAGCATTGGCGGCTCACCAGGGCTACATAGTGAGTTCAGGGCCAGCCTGATTTACAAAGCGAGACACTGTCTCAAAAAAACTACAAAAAAAAAATAAAATAAAATAAAATAAGTGTTATGTAGGAGAAGTATGAAATACTTTTTCTATCAAATTTAAGCATAATTTCTAATTCAGACTGACACATTTGACAATTATTCTTCAAAAAAAAAAAACTATTGTAGTTACTTTGTATTTCAAAACACTTTTTTAGTTCTAAAGTCGACTTCTATAATCTTTACAGAGAAAAAAAACCCCTAGAAAATAAAATTAGTAAGAGAAGAATCATGCAGAATTGCATGATAGCATTTTCCTCTAAATTAAAACTTTTTAATTATATGACAATCTATTTCCTTATTAGGCAAAAGTAGAAAACTTTCCATTGGAATTTGCTTCAGGAGATTAAGCTATGTCATCAACTTATTTGTGCCCTTTAAGCACTCAGCATTTAACGCAATACACAGTGAGTATCTTGTGTATTTCATACACCCAAATGAGAGGGCCTACTATAATGGAAAGAAGACTAGAAGTTAATGGGCCTCAGATTCCTTATCTTCAAAATAAATGGAGTCATGTGCTTTTTCCTGTAAATACTTGAAGATAATTACTAAAAAGTAAAAAGCACTGAGAAGATCAAAGTTTCTTAAGGAGAGGGAGAAGGCTTCCACTGGAACACTGTCTTGAAAAATAAAACCATAAAGTTATGAGGTTACACGAGTCAAAGTCTTAACAAAATTCAGGGTAAAATTATATCTCTGATATATATCCACCAAACTGTATATATACTTAAAAACTGTATATAATTCTGTAATGCACTGGAGTCTGCTGAATTTTACATTTTAAGTTTACAAATGTATGTGTAGATGCTGATTTTTGGATTACAAAAGTTATTTTATTTTTAAATTGTATATTTTTATGTAAGTTCAAAAAAATTACTGTAATGAAAAACTATAAAAAGATTATACTTCTGAGCTAAGTCTTGAAATAGAAAAAGTATGAATTTACCTCATATGGCATAATTTTTCTGACAAAACTGAATTAAAACATGCTAACTCTTTATGTCTGACTTTTAACACACTAAAAAGGATCCTTCTTGAGCAAATATTCCAGAACTTTTACTATTTTTCCAAGAACATCTTTGAATTTGATTATAAAATTAAATCACAGTCTTTAGACTGTCCTCATTATGTCACCAAGTTTCTTATAATTCCGCCAATTTCCTCATTTGTCAGCATGTACACTACAATATACACGTTTCCCAACCAGGGCTTTCACAGACTCCATAAATTCTGCCTGTTCTGCAACTGACTCTTCTTTTACAAATAACTAATGGATAGGTATGTTATGTTGCGTGGTCTTGACCCTTACGCAAATCAGGAACATGAGGAATAAGGAGGACAGGGCAAAAAACCAATAATAAACTGAGAAACAAGGACTAATTTTATCAGTGATCAGTTCATTATAATGTTATTTTTTGAGAAGACTGCTTTTCTTACGTATGTAACCACGCACACCTGAATAAAATACAAGTAACAAGGCTATAACTATGATAAGGAATATGAAGTATTTGGGAAAAAAAAACAAAATTCCTTTCAAATTTTTTAATTGCATGAAAATCTAAATTTATTTAATCTTCCTGAAATTACATTAGGTTAGGAGTAATTCCGTTACAGAATACAGTCTACTTCATACTCACTCTAAGGTAGTATTTAAGGCTTAAAGTTGACTGACAAAGATACAGAAAAACTTACCTTTGTCCATCTATTGTACAAACAGACACACCCCATAAGTCAGGACTGAACTTGGCCAGTTGAGGGACATAATCTGCAACCTACCAATATTGGAAAGAAATTAAAAGGCACAATATAGACAGATAACATTAACTTCTACCAAAATTTGTCTACTTCAGCTTAGCGTCTATCAGTGAATGACTAGGTTACCTTACAACACTAAAGAGCTTTTCAATCTACCTTAAATATCAAGATTTGTGCCACTAAGCGCACATCAGACTTCAAGATTAGGGTGAGATTAAGAGACTTTTCATGATTAGGGTGAGATTAAATGACTTCTACCCTGTATTATTTTTGTTTTTCAATATATTTCTTTCTTCTTAAAAAGGCAGAGAATAACAGGAAAGTGGACTTGATTTTTCCCAAAGAAGAAAAAGGATAGAACTTTCTTAATCAAGGCCATAGGTACTGATAGTTTCACCACCAAAAAAACTGGTATCAAATATCTGAACATAGTGTGTTTATTATTAAGAGATTATATTACACTATAGCTACCCAAAACTAAAACAAAAGAAAGCCAAGGGTTTCAAATGGAGATTAAATAAGGGTTCACCATGAAGATTAAATACAGCAGCCCTGCCATTATCTGGAGGTTTGGAAAGTGGCCGGAGGGTCAACCTCAGGTCTTCCTCATCACAAACAAGTGTTCCACTACTGAGCTACACCATTATCCCCCAAAGGTTTTTAAAAAACTATAAACAGTTCAGTTTCTGTTGAAAGATCTCAGAGCTACAGAAATTCCCAATGTTTTCTTTATTTTAAGATCACTACATCCAGACACTTCATTTAAATTTTTTAGCTAGCTAACTTAAAACTACACCATTTTACTCAGTATACCTCAAATGGAGCAGAATTTATTAACCACTTAACAGTTTATCCCAGCACCACTTGGGTAACATGTTTATGTGAACATTGTCCCACTAGGGGTCATTTCAACCAGTTGATTCTTGCACTGAATAAATTTGATAAAATTGTCGCTGATATTTCCTGTTGTTATCTTATAAAAATTAGTGAAAAAATACACAATATTTGGTCACTTTGTACTTAAATAATTAGACTGGTAAGTGGTTAAGTATTTGAGTTAGGAAAATATGCACGACAAAAACATTACCTTTCCTCCAGACTGCTTTTTAGCACTTTCATACAACTCATCGATGTGTGAGGTAAAGGACATAAAGTCAGGAATGACGAACTTTCTTCTAAAGGCTTGTGTCAGCAAAACAATGTTGCTCTGAACACATCTGTGAAACATGAGAGGACAATTAAGAGACTGGGGACCTTTCAACTACTGGTCCTGGTAATAGCACTAGTTAAGAGAATATTAATTCTATATTTAAACAAGAAACAAATTCATCATTTTATACCACTAAATTGTAAATTATACTCTTTCTACATTATTTTCTTCCCTTCCAGAAGTCTTTCATGTAGTGGCTTGTAAGCTGAACAGGTTAGAAATAAATTAGATATACTCAAAAATTACATCAAAGATTAAAATGAATAAAGCATTCCACCAGGTCAAGTTTTAAGATTATCTGAAACAAGTTTTCTGTCCTACCAAAACTGATATACACTCAGGATATTTACTTAACATAATTTTTAAGTATCCTAGATGAAATGTGTCTATTTCTCAAATTAAGTAACTTTGACATATACCTCTTAGCTCCCATATAACTAGTGCTTGTATTTTTTTTTTAACAACTCAACATGTTGCATTTTAACAAATTTTTCCTGAATCGCACATTAAAAATTTATATTTCTAAAAACTGGGAATTCACTAACACAGTTTAGTCTGAATAAAGAATGAACTTTCTTACATATTTGTTAAAATACTTATAAAAATAATGCATTTTTAAAAAAATTTCAGATAATTTTATATTAACTATCCTGAATCACTAAAAATACTAAATTGCATTATTCAACTTGATACATGTATTACACAATAAAAATGTCTAACTGTTAAAAACTATTTCAAATACATAGTAAACCACAAAGATGAGAGGGCATAAAATCTAGTGATCTTAAGTCAAAACAGGAGATCAGTGTGTTTATATAACTTTAAAGAAAAGTTCTGTAGTAGATGACAGGCAACATTTTACTTTTAACTCAAGACAAAAATCTTACTCTCAAAAAATTCTGTAATGAAGTATTTATTTGATCAACACAGGAGACATATGGACATCAGCTACAAATACCAACCATAATAAATCTTAAGGGTAAACTCTT
>PVIR01019539.1:0-31899 GCA_004026965.1 Petromus typicus
TGTCAAGTGTGGGACCATACTTTTCACACTCCAACTTCTGGAGGACACCCCAGATCCAATCTATACCCAAAGTACTAAAGAAAAAGTAGTTGTGTAGAAAGGCCAGTTTGAAGATCAGTAGGAACAATTGCAGTGGAATTTGTCACCTGCTTGTGCTCAGTAAGCCAGAAAGAAATATTGTAGATTATTCTATGAGCTAGTTTTGTATGACCTTTCATTTTACCACTCCTGTATCTAATCTAAGCAGGAGCTCAGGAGAGCTCCAAGAACCTGGCAGCCCCCATGTGAGTGCTGCGGAACATGACCCACAACTACAGTAGCATCTTTTCTTGTTCACAAAAGCATACATTGACTGAAAAATTGATTATTGAAAAATAAATGATGTTTAATTTAACTATAATCTCTTTTCTCATGCATCTGTCAGCTTAAAAACCTACATTATTTGTTTATATATTTCAATATTTGTTTGTTTACTTAAAAATGTCTTTTATTTTAGCAATCTAATCCCAACATATATTCACCATATTATCCAGCTATAGCTCTCCAGATAGTTATCTAAAGAAAAGAATATCAGCAAACTCTAGTTATCTGTACTTGAACATTTATTGAGATTCTATTCAAAATAGTTCAGAGATTATATTTATGTGTCCTTCAACAGATGAAGGAACCAGTAAAGAAAAAGTGTGTTCTCTGAGTATGATCAGTGATAACATAGGAGAACAGTGTGAAAATGCATGTTAATAAGAACTAGATGTGGATATGTAGAAAGAAAGATCAAGTAAGAGTCAGGATATCTACTGCCTCTGTCTTTTAGGTGTGAGGCTGAATTGACATCACCCTTGATGATCTTGAAGCCACCTCCTGAGTACTGAGAAAATCAGAATGAAATCAAGACAAGGAAAGAAGATGCTTATCAGCCAAACTTCTGAGAAATGGAGCGGCCTCTCTGTTACCAAGATAAAGAGAGGTGCATCAATAGCACATGTTTCATGGTGCTATGTGCTGCTGGCTGTGCAGCTGCTTAACAACCTGAGTGGGGGTGGCAAATAAGGAGATGAAGAAAAATCACACAGACGTACATGTAGAGAAAAGTGGGACCAGGGAGGACACAGCCCTCAGATGGAGAAACTGTGACACAGGGCTCATCCAGCTACTTTATTTTATAAAACTTCAAGGAGGTATGTTAAAGGTGGGGTCAGAGAGAATAAGCTCTACTGTATTATGCTGAAGACTTGGATAATAGGACATTCACAAAGCAACCTAAGGATGTTGCATTTAGTTGTCAAGGACACAGAGATTCTTAGGCTGTTACCCTGATCTCCTGAGCTGAATACAAGAGGTGTCTTAAACAGCATAATGTCCCCAGAAGCACATTGCTCAATCACTTCTTACAGCTTCAACAACTATGGAGGAAAAACTGCATCAGACAGAAGGAATGGTGTCAGACTACTGTGGATACACAGGAATACATTCAGTGTGGCCAAGGAAATTAAACAGATATGGAACATGTACAATTAAAAGGAAACTAATAAAATCAACTCAACAGGAAGCTCAGATAATATCTATCCTCACAGGTCAGAGGAAAGTTTTTTAAATTCAGAAATGGAATGTCAATGATTGGTATTCAGGAATATATTATACTAGAGTTCAGGATTCTCAGAGAAGATAACCTCTGTCATAGAGTAGAAATGGGTGAAGGACAACTATGAATGGGGCCATTGTTGCAACTGTTCTGATGTGTGGTTTCAAACCCTTTGAAACATTTTGTGAGAAGAATGTAGAAGTATTTGCAGATGCCGCAGTAAGAAGCCTTAACATGATTATGCCAACTTGGGTGGATGATTCTGATCGGAGATCAGATGACCAAAATGGTAACTGCAATGTGAAAAAGAAAGGTGATGCTCAGGGAACTTTACTTGGAAATAATCTGTTGAAAACTGACCTGAAAAGAATGTGTGTTTCATTGTGAATGATAATGTGCTTATATTTTGTCCATGTCCTAAATCTTTGCAGGAGGCTAAATTTAAAATCAGCCAATTCATTGAGGTGGCAGAAGAAATTTCAACTCAGTTCAATTTTTGGATTAAAGGATAGATAGAATTGGTTACTTTTAGAAAAATTACAGGAAAATTCTGGAACAACATATAGAAGTAAGAAATTTTACCTGAAAGAAACAGCAAAGATGAGTCCATGGACACCACGCTTGCTGAAAAGATTAGTGTTGAAAATAATGTTAGTACTTTACATTATCACAAAAGTAAAAGAGACTTGATACCTCTGATATCAGCAAGGTCCCGTTTATCAGAAAATTCTGCAGTAGGTTCAGATCTCCTATTAGCACAGGGCTAAGAAATGCAAAGACAGACTGGTAGGACAACCAATGCTGCTCCATTGGCAAAAAACATCAGCAGTAAAGTCACTTTTATTCATAATGAAATGAGGTAAGGGAGAACTACTTGCTAAAAGAGAACTATGTGCAAGGATATGCAGTTATACAGTTACTATGGATACGGATGAAAGCAAAGTTTCTAAGGACAAAACAAAGCATTTTTGATTTAGGAACAGAATAGACAGAATATAGAATTATAAATAGAACTTTGTCTTCTAGTTAAGTTTAACTGTGGGAATGGACTTTTAAATGTGAAAATGAGTTACTTTGATCTCAGCACATAGGCTCTAGTTTGACTCACTTCTCAAAACAAGCTGATGTGGGATTAACTCTAGAGTCTGCTTTGGGCCTACTAAGCAATATGATCCTCAAATCTATACATCAGAGATTTACAGGAGCAAAATGTAAACTTGTAGAAGAGAGCCTCTTGGCTCTGACTAAAGAAGTGCTGCTTAGACAACTGGTTCCCAGGATTAATTTCACTTTACTTGGCCATTCACATCTTCAGAGGTTACTTTAGTCACTCCACAAGGGGCTCTGACCCCTTCTTGTTCTGGCTTCAGACTTAGAGTCCTTGACCAGGTACTGGTTTTAAAGGCATGCAGAATTCAAGGGTTGTGGGGTCAGGGAGCCTCCATCCAAAATTCAGAAGAAAGACATGATCAGGAGATAAAGCAAAATGCCACTGGAGGGAAATGGAAGAAGTGGTGTGAATGAAGCCATGAGTTCAGCAGACTTCAGTGAGTTAGAAATGAGAGAAATACAGAACATTTTCTGAAGAATGTCACTAGCAGTGAGCGCAGTTGGATCAAGAAGGAAACTGCTTGCAGCCTTTAGAGTTCACATTATGTCATCACAATCTCCTCTGCAAGATGGACATGGAGCGAGATTTACTGTTTGCCCTGCTGGTGGTTCTTACCTGTTTTCTTTCCTTTTACTTCCTTCCTTCCTTCCTTCCTTCCTTCCTTTCCTTCCTTCCTTCCTTCCTTCCTTTCTTTCTTTCTTTCTTTCTTTTTCTTTCTCTCTCTTTTTTCTTCCCTTTCTTTTCTTTCTTTCTCTCTTTCTTTCTTTCCTTTCCTTTCCTTTCTTTTTTTTTTTTGTTGTTGCTCTTCTTCCTTTCTGTTCTATCATCCCTCTCTCCCTTTTCAGATTTACCTGGTGATATTGTTTTTTAGAAGTATTTAATTTTCCTTTTGATTTTTACAGCTGTCCAGAGTGAGCAGTTTGCCTTGAGTCTCAAAATCTTTGACTTTTCAGCAATTCAAAACTGTTAAGATTTTTGACATTTTTTTAGAGTTAAACAAAATTCATTTTGTCTGATGAGGTGATATGAGATTTTAAGGGCCAGGAACAGATGTTACCCTTTAGATCTAAAATATTCTCCAAAAGTCTCATGTGTTTAGAAGCTATTGATCCCTGGGCAGTGAAACTCCTTAATGGATCAATGTATTAATGAATTAATGAGTGAATTTGATGTTAGAAGATAAGGTTTGGTCAGAGTGTAAATCACTTTTTTTTTTTTCAGGTGAGAATAAATGGAGTCTATTTTTTCCCTAGGCCTTCATTTCTCTTTCTTATTCACATCTGCCATATACTTTTCTTACGTTATTTCTGTTATGGATTCAACCAAGCAAGGACCAAGTCTTCTGAAAACAATTAGCCAAAATAAATCTTGCTCCTTTGAATTGCTAGAATCAAGTGTTATGTTCTTGTGATAGCTACGTAGATAATGTGTGGCATTGCCTAGGTTTCCCCATCCCTGTTAATTTTCCTTCGTTGTTTACATTTCTGTTTCTTTAAGTGAGCTATTTTAACTTTTCTAGCTTTGTCCAAATAAAATAGGTCCAGAAATCTCTGTTTCAACATTCATTTTAAATGTCCCTCTGTATTGCCTTGTAGTTATATTTTAATAAATTCCATCTCTTTATTCATAGCCTATACTAGATATGCACAATTATTTTTTTAGTTTGATTTAGTACTTCAGACATGTTTTTCTTAAGTTCTTTAAGCACATATAATGTAACTGACTCACTATTTTTCTGTAGCTTATATACTATCTGGCTCCCTAATGCTAGATTTTATTGAATACTTCATTTCCAGCATAAGAAAAATTTGTTTTGTGCAACTTTCAATTTTTGAAATTATATATATCAAATATAATATAAATTTAAAAGTCCAGAAACAAGATCTACCTAACAACAGTTATTTGTTTGAACCAGAGTTTTTCTGCATTATATTGTTTTTATTTTGCTTGTGAACATATTTTCAGTCATTCATCTGCTTGAACAGTTTAGAGGATAGACGATGGCCTCAGAGTGATTTCCTTATAATTTTCTACTAATAAGGATGACCTTTTTGCCATTTATATGTATAATGCAGTAGCCTTGCAATCATCAGCCAAATACTCAGACTGACACTTGTGTGTGGCATTCTCAGTGCTAAGGACTGTGTCTAAGCTATTAAAAGGCATTTAGCATCTCCTTCCCCAGCTGCTCCTGTTTTTAGCCAGATGTTTGAACCAATGTTTTGCTGTTGTCTCAGGAACCTGTAATATTAACCATCTGAAGCTTTTTGTTTTTGACAAATTTCCTTCTGGAAAATTCACCTCAGACAGATAAAGTATGATTTTGGCTTTTGAATTTATCAGTTCAAATACTGACCATTAAAAATTGCTATGCACTACCCACTTAGTAACTCCAGTGGCTATCAGACCGGTGATTTTCTCTGTGATTTCAGGCTATTGGTTTTCTAGTCTTCTCCAGAGTAAAGGGAAGACACAAGTATATGTTAAGTTGTCAGAATGTTCATGTTTATTAGTGATTCAGATATTTATTTAAATACAGCATTCCTCATTAAAAACACACTGGTATATTTTTCATTAATTTCTACTATCTGTAAATTTTCTTCTAACCATTTATTTCAATGTTCACATTTTTTATTGTCTAGAGTCTTGAAGCAGACCCACTTCCGTTGCACTGGGCACTGTCTGTTAGTGCAGTCTCTTCAGTGGCCTCATCTCTGTAATAATTCAATGCTTGTGCCTCAGGCTCTTGGGCTTCCTTCAAAATTTACATGGATACAATTATTCCCCCAAATTGCACATCTCCTGAACTATGTTAGGTGGTGCCACATAGATGTGAGTTATTTCTGCTTTGAGGCAGTTGGCATGTCATTGCTCCCCTGCATCATCCCTGAACCTTTGCGGAGGGCATCTGGCTCGGTTGAGGAACATACAAATGGAATGAAGTGCGGTGAACCTTAATTTTTTCTAATTCCAGTCCATTGCATTCTTGGTCTATGATATGTTTTATTCTCTCACAAATAAACCCCCGAGAGATAGCTAGTCCTTTCCAGCATGTTGAAACAGATAGAAGGCATGAAGTGTTTCCCAGAAATTGGACTCAGCAATTTGCCTATGTTGGTACGTAAGCTCCCAGTCTCCAGTAATGTAAAAAATAAGTTTGTGTTATTTCCAAGACACCCGAAATAATGTATTTTGTCCTAGCAATTTTTACAGGCTAAGAAAGGACATCAATACATAAAAAATGGTACCATATTCAAAAATGTGAATGACTTTTGACACTAAGTAATGAAACTCAGTTATAAACTGAGACTTGGAGAGAATACACACTTTATAGAAAAGCTTACCTTTCATTGAGCAGATAGTTTAAAAAGATTTTTGAGGGCTCTCAAAAATAGCAGTGGTTGGAAGTCTCATTTGACCCAGCCATCGCTCTTCCAGGTATATACACAAAAGAATTAAAAGATTCATATCACAGTGACATATGTGCATCCATGTTTGTAGTAACTCAGTTTATGATTGCTAAATCTTGAAAACAACCCAAATGTCCATCAACTGGAGACTGGACAAAAAAGTTGTGGCTGTTCTATAGAATGGAATATTAATATGCCATAAAAAGATTAAGTTTGAATCATTTATACTTAAATGGACATACCTTGAGGACATCCTGATAAGTGAAATAAATAGGTCACAGATGTGTAAATATTGCATCTTTTCTCTGGTATGAGAAAATAAAGATGTAAATGAGTTCTAGAATGCATGTTATATATTGTGAAATAGAAAATACTCAAAGTGAAATGAGGTGAAGGGGAGAAATAATGAGATTATAACAAAAAAAGAAATAAAATTTATGTATATAGGGGTGAGGGTGGTAGGGTGGGTAGTGCTATGAGAAAAAATGAGAATTAAGTTGTGTCGTATACAGGTACAAATTCTCATTGTTGAGTGTAATGGTGATGTGTATATGTAATGTACCAATAAAGATTAACAAAAAATAGCAAAGGACAGAGACATTCACAGTCTTCCTTGAAAATATGCAGAAGTAGCAAATAGTATATTTACATCATTGAAACAAAAATGTCAAAAGTGAATTTAGTGGGGCCTCACATCTATCATACCAAATGTTAAAATTTTAGCATATAGACATTGGTATGAGTCAAACACTCAGACTATAGAAAAATTCATATTTCATTAATGTGCAGTGTTGGGAATGTAATAATATGTATTGTATAATATTTTCATAGTTACATAGGTAGAGACTAATATAGTTTTAGAACACACGTATTCCATAAAATATAAAATAAATATGTGTTGAAGATTTGTATCTGTGACAAGCTTAACTAAGCAATTGGTTTGGAGTCTGTGTAGAAGACAAAAAAAAAATCATGATGTATTTAAGTGGGTCAGAGAAACATGATCTGTGTTGCTACTGTACATCATGCCAGGCCACATCCTTTCTACCGCTGTTCCCTACCTCCGCTTTCCAGACCATTAAGTACTTTTATTAATGTGCATCCTTCCACCTTAGTGTTCCTACTGAGGGATGGCCAAGCATGCAACGAAGCCTCTGAGCACACAAGCCAAAGTCAACTTCTAAACCTTTACATGGTGGGTGTTGTATTTGTTCTACTTATGACACTAAAAAGATAACTACTATAATTACTATGGATGTGTGTCCTTTTCCCACACATCTTTGGATTATCATTTCAAGTATCTTCATATATGTATACATATGTCAGAATACAGGGATACTTTTTTCTTTGGTTAAAAAATTTTGATCACGGGCCAGGGATTTAGCTCAGTGGTTCTGGCACCTGTCTTGCAAGCACAAGGACCCAGGTTCGATCCTTCGTAACCACATATTATACTGGATGTGGAGACTCATGCCCAGCAGCAACCAGTATCACATACCACAATGCTGGACGTGGTGGCTCATGCCTGTAATCCCAGCACGTGGGAGGCAGAGGCAGGAGGATTGCTGTGATGTGAGTTGGAGGCTGAGCTCAGGGCCAGCCTGCACTGCAAAGCAAGACCCTGTCTCAACCCGCCCCGCCCCCCAAAAAATGATCACTACTAACTTCACAAGACAGAAATCATCTCCCTAGAATGAATATTATATATGTTTCTGCTTGTTAGAAAAGGTTAAGGTTTTTAAAGCTCAATAAATATATTGTGAAAAAGAAAAACTACTCTTTTGTTCAGGAATTTATCTGTACTTGTCAACATCATCTTTGTGGGAATAGAATAAAATAAAAATTTATTTAAATACACGAGGTTTATGCAGCCAGAAAGCTTGTGTTTTCAGCTAGCATTCCTGAAACATCCAGGCTCATTTTAGCTTATAAGTTAGGGAAAATCAAAGACTCTTCAAAGGTCTAAGGGGAATCAAAATGTGTCATATGCTGGTACAAACCCTCAGTGTTGAATGTATATCTAAAAGATACAAATAAAATCAATGTAAAAAGATCAAACAAAATTGAACATTATTCAGCTGATAATGCTGATTCAAAAATCACTTGTAAAATAAGTAATTATCTATGATGTTTTGATAGTCTGTTAATATAGTTTGCCAGAGACAAAATTTTGCATTTCCCATAAGAGTAAATTCCTAATCTTTTATTTTTCTATCAGACAAAAATATCTGTACATCACCGAATATAATTTGTATTTTACAGAACAAGAATCTTAAGAGTAAATAGAAAATAAAGCAAAACCATAGTCCTCGTGCATTTATCTTCCTGTGTCAACACAAGACCATAATGTCTAAAAGATGCTTTCTTACAGTCAGATTTTAAGTTTTGAGGCTTTTACAGATTTAATCAGTTTTCTTTTTTCATTTATATTTGTCCTTTAAAAGATTTATAATTGATACATTAGAATTGCATGTGTATTGGCTAAAATGACAAGTTGGATCAGGAGATCAGAAAAAAAGGTATATGTGACCCATCAGCTGTGGTATTTTAAAATGTAACCTTATTTTGATACGGTGACAGCAGGCGTAATTAACTAAGATGAAGTTGCCTAGGCATGGCGTGGGCCCCAAATGCAATAATGCTGGGATTTTCTCAAGAATCTGATGCCATAAGGACACAGAGAATGCTGAAGGTAATGACAGAGATGAGGTCATGCATTTGCACACACAGTGCTGACAATGGACATCTAGAGAAAGTGAGGCAGGATGCTCTACAGCTTTCAAAGGGATCATGTATCCACAGAAATTGTAGTTTCCATCTTCTAGTTTCTACAACCACAAAACATTTCTGTTGTTCTTACCCACTCAGTTTGTGCCATTTTATTATAATAACTCAAGAGCATCGAGAGAACCTGTAAGCATAAGAAGCAGATATATTATAGAAATATGATACCGAATGATGGAGAGAGTACCTTGGCTGGCTGGGTATTTTAGTTGTTCAAATACAAGATTTGCTGCAGCTCTTACTTAGTAGTGCTTGAGGAACTATTGGTGGCTCCTCAGCAAGACTGTGTTACTGTTACAGAATGCTATTAGATGTAGAGTAAAAGGTCGAGGCTGAAAACTCTATGTCTAAGTAAGTTTTTAGACTTGAAATGAATCCCCCTAAATAGATGTGCTGGACTCTTATCCCTTGTGCCTCAGAGTGTGATCTTAAGTATTTATGAAATTAATCTCATTAAAATAAGTTTATTCACTTTGAGATGGCAGCAGCCCACATGATTCATGTTCTTATAAGTAGGAAATTTAGACACAGGCATACACAGAAGGGAGATATGAACAAAGACACACACACTGATGGTCACCACCAAGATGAGGAGAGAGGCTGTGATTAAATCTGTCCTTCACAGTTCAAAAGAAACCAAACCCATTCCAGTCTCTCTTACACACTGATCTTGGTGTTTAGTCTCTGGAACCATGAGGCTTACACTGAAGAAGCAAGTGTTATGCCAGCCAGAGAAAGCTACAGGAGTGAAACATCTTTCAGGAAGACTACAGAGAAAAACTTCTTTGACACTTTATTTTTTTTTTGTACAAGTCTCAGAGATAATGTTTTACCTGTAAAGTGTATATATTGTCAAAGCTTTGCATTGATGTTAGCTGATAAATGACTTATATTCTCAGTCATCATTAAAATCCTTTGAAATTTCCACTGTAACATTTGGTATAGAGTTAAAGATAACAGTTGTTTTTATTATTTTCTTTCAAATTGTCAATATTGTTAGGATTAAAGTCATAAATTCATGTGATATGCTTAGAACAAGCATATTTAAATGAAAAGTAGACATTAGCTGTAAGATTCTACATAATTGCATAAACATTACATAGTTAGTTGTTACATAATTATATTCTTGCATGAAATGATACCAATGATTTGTCAGAGAAGCTAAGAATTGAATGTATTGGCATAGAAAAATAAAGGGTTAAAATCAGAACCCATAAGCACAATCCTTCAACTTAGATAATTTAATCTAATGTTCTTCCTTCTCAACAAAACAAATCTGGGTTTCCTTTGGCTTGTCCCCAGCTATGAATTATGAATTTTTCTGATCATTTTCTTTTGTCAGAAAAAAAGTGGCTTTATAGCCATTGGGTGGAAGTCATGAGAGTGTGAGGTTTGTTTCAAGCGCAGGCAGGATGTGTCGAAGGCCTCCTAGTGATACATTCATTAGAATTTTCTCTTTCACATCAAAGAAATCCACACCAATCTTCACTCCGGTTCTCTTATATTTTGTCCTTTCAGGCAGCCACAACAATTCCCTTTAACAAGTACCTTGGGACCCACTCCTTGGATGTGCTACCAGTTATTAGGGGAGGACCTCTGAGGATAATTCTCATGCATCTTTTCACCAGCTTACTCTGAAGACTTCAGGAACTCAAGCCTTAGGTGACTGGAAAAGCAAATAGAAAGATCAATAAAGAGACTGCTAGAATTTTACTTTGAACAAAGTCATGGAAACACCTAAAGTGCAGGCCTCACCTTTCAGCCTAGAGAATCAGCAAACCAGAAAAAGAAAACAAATCACAAAGCTCTATTTCAATGACACCTTCATTGTTACCCATTTCAATGTCACCGTAAAGAAGCTCTTTCCAACAATGTGATTATTACATTTTTATATTCAGTGGTTATGCATTTCTCTACCTGAAACATACTTAGCAGTTTCCTTAGTACAGTAATTGTGTGGTACACCATTCTTCTTTTCTCCTCTTAATCCCATCTTATATATTTTTCTGATTATATTTTGTAACTTAATGATATTGTACTGTTTATTCAACATCAACAGTGGTTCTTGTTTCGCTAACCTGACAGTATTGAAATTTAGTATTCAATTTCCCCATACATTTGTTATGCCTGGCAAATAATGCCATTCTGTATGTTATAACTGTGCCTTATGACCCATTACTGACAAGTGAACTTAATATGATTTCTTTTAAAAAAATGTCAAGACTTCAGTGTTTAAAAGATACATGACCAATAGACTTAACAAGAAAAAGATTAAGTGGACAGAATGATTATGTTTGTAGGAGACTCATTCCTATTCAGTTATATGTGCAAGGGCATTTAAGAACTAAAAAAGAACAAAGAAAATTATTTTTCAAGTATAAAATAGAATATATTTGGTTCAGTGTTGCTATACAAATCACAAGTAGATGTATTTGAGAGGCTTTCTTATATTATAGCTCTAGCTTCAGTTTGTACATAAATTAGTGGAGTTACCTTCTAAGACAAAAGAGAGGAATTTGTAATGACTTATTTGAAATACATGGAGTAAAGTATTCTTATGTAAAATATATTCTCCACTTATTTTCCTAATTTTGTAGATAATCTAAATTTTATAGTTTAGAGAGAATATAAATTATCTCCCTCTAAATCATGGTGTTTGTGTATACTCAATCTATCATTTTTTAGAAATAATTCTCAAATAATGATGTGATATGTTGTATCTCATGATTTGTTTTTAAAATGTTTTCCATTCAATTGACCATACTACCTGTGAAATACTTCACTCAAATGACAGAATATGGCTAAAGCTACAAAGATTTTGTGAAGACTGACTTAGAATGTTTTTAAAAGATGTTTAAAAATTTCCAACACTAATGTGAAGTTAAACTTAAAGTAATAGTTACTGTTAGTATCTCAATGAAGTTTCTCAGATTCTCTCTCTTTTTTTTTTTTTTTTCATAGAATCAAGCTCAGTTCTGATCAAGGTTGTTTCTGAAACCTTGTGCTTTTTCTGTGAAGGACCGTCCTTGGTATATTGAGGTGGCTTTTCCTGGAATGCATAGACTTTACTGGTCTTGGTAGGTTATGATCCACAATTCCCAAGGGTAACCCTGACTCAAACAGAGAATACAAAGCCTGCAGGCTTCTGCTCAGTTTGAAGGTAGCTCTTAGTTGTGTGTCCGTGTTCTGCTGTCTCAAGCAAACAGTTGACATGTTGTGTGAAATCACCACTTCGCTGGATTCTTCCCTTTCCTCCGACACCAGCTTCTCCTAGAGCTATTCATTCATGAATCTCTTTTGTACATTTAGTTATCTAAGTGTGCTTTGGGGAACTAAAAGTAAGACACTTTACCCTTAGCAGACCGGAAACTTTAAAGATCGAAAGTAAAGAGACAGTAAATACAAAAATATTAATAAAAAAATGAAAAAAAACCCAAAAAAACAAAAGTTGAAATATTCCAATTTGGAAGTCCATTTTACAAACTCCTAAACCGAACAAGAATAAAAAAGTTCAATTAAAAGACAGAGCAGTCCCAATAGTAAAAGAAAACTTTCACATGATAATATTTTTACTACCAGAATAATAGATCTTATTTATAAAAAAAAATGGGAAATACACACATAGACATTAACATAAATGCTGGAGCTAACCAAATGTCTTGAAATGTTTCAGCATGAAAAGTAATTTATGAAATTTAATTGAATTTCTACAAACTAATAACAATCATAAGTATCAGGAATGTTTAATTTCCAGGATAATAAAAAAGAAGAAGATCATAGATTTAACAAAAGAAGTGCAGGATACTGACAACCTAACATATATCTGGGGAAAATAAATTTCATACTGATCTATGGAAGCCCCAATACTTTTAATACAACAATTATTATTTAAGAAGTGAAATATGGTTTCAATTACAACACTTGCCAAAGCTACATTAGTATTTTTGTTGTAAAAAGAGAATATCTAAATCTAAAAGTTGGATTAAAATATGCATTATATATATTACCTTAAATAATTTTAAAAGGAAAAAACAAATTTGGAAGAAATATATTCTCTGATTTTAATAATTGTTATGGAACATGGTTGGAAGAGTGACCATATAGATGAATCGAACAGTATAATGAGTTTGAAATAAAATCTTTATTGTTAATTTTTATGACAATTTTGAAGTAATTTAATAAAAGTAAGATATAATCTTCATACTGAAATCACACACAAATATATTAAAAATCTAGATACATATCTTGGCTCTTGTACAAAACTAACTCAAACTGAATCATTCAGCTAAATAAAAAGCCAAAAGTAAGAGTTTACTAGAAACTTTTTCCCCTCAAAATAGTAAAAAATTGTATTTCTGACACTGAATTAAACAGAGATATTAGATCTGACATAAGTGCATGATACACAAATTTAATATGAGAAATTGAACATCATTGTTTAAAAAGGAACGTACCCTTCCTGTCAAAAATCAAGACATTGAGGAAATGCCAAACAAGCTACTTATTCGGAGAAAATATTTGAAAATTACATACCTGACAAGAGATTCATATCCATAATACAACCTCAAAACTACTAGTTGTTCTACAACAAAATAAGCCAGTCAACTAAAAATAGACAAATGTCAAAAGTACAGTTTGTCAACAAAGATATATGAATGGCATATAAGTTTAGGGTAAAGTTATTAAATTCATTAACTGCTAGTCAGCTTGGCGTGGTCGCATACATCTGTACTCTTAGCACTCAGGAGGCTGAGGCGAGAACATTTCAGGATTTTGATGACAGCCTTGGCTGCAAAATGAAATCAAAGTCATCCTGACTTTCATAGCAAAACTCTCAAAAAAACAAAGCAAAGCAAATTCATTTAATGTTAATCAAATGCCAGTTAAATAGCTCTTCACACTGGTTTAATAGCTACAGCAGAGAGGGAGAATAAAGTCCCTGACTATGTGGAGGAAATGGATGCTTTGGACACTGACAGTGGAAATGTAAAATGGTACAGATGCTAGTAAATATTCTGTGAGTTTTTAAAACTTAAATATTATATGTATGTGCTGAAGTGATTTCACACCTAGAAATGTACTGATGAGAAGTGAAAATATACAACCAAGCAAGATAGTTTCTGATTTTTAGCAAGCAATATTCATGTTAGCCAAAAATGGAGAACATCCAAATGTCCACAAACGAGCAAAAATATATACAGTATACAGTACATGCTTATATAGTAATTATAATTATATATATAATTATATATAATTATATATATATATATATAATTAGGGTCTCCCTTTTGTGGTTCAGGCTGGCCCTGAGCTCAGCCTCAAACTCACATCACAGCAATCCTCCTGCCTCTGCCTCCCGAGCGTTGGGATTACAGGTGTGGGCCACCATGCCCGGCACTGTGGCATGTGGTACTGGTTGCTGCTGGGCATGTGTCTCCGCACCCAGTATGTATGTGGTTAACCAGGCATCGAACCCAGGTCTTTGTGCTTGCAAGACAGGTGCCAGAACCATGGAGCTAAATTCCCAGCCCAGTAACTCTATTTTTTTTTTAACTAAAACAAGATACCTGCTGCAACTTTGTTGTAATTAAAATACTTAGGCTAAAGAGATAAAATTACCTAGGAAATACATGTGCTTTACAATTCCATGTATGTGGATATTTTGTTGATCATTAAAATTAAATACAAACCCAGCATGGTGGCACAGGCTGGTAATCCCTGCAATCATCTAGTTTTATTTAGTTGATATTCTTTTTTTTTTTTTAAGTTGATATTCTTGCTTCTCTCATATACTTAACAATCTTGTGCCTTTGTCCATTAGTAGTATCATATATTTATCTGTCATGAGAAAATGAATACTGTATGGTAGATATTGTGAAATAGAGAATATTCAAAGAGAAATGGAATGTAAGGGTAAATAACAAGGGGTAAAATAATGAGATAATAATTAAAAAAGAAAGAAAACAAAGCTTATGTATATAAGGAGGTAAGTTGTAGGGTAAGGGCATGGGAAAAAAAGAGTTAACTTATATCATATACTGGTTCAAATTCTCATTGTTGAATACAATCACGATGTGTATATATAATATACCAATAAAGATCTGAATTTTTTTTTAAAGCCTCAAATTCACTGCTGCTTTTTGACTTATTTTTTTCATTTCAGTTGTGCTAGTTTTACCTCTCACTTTTTAGGCCTACATTAATTGATTCATGTCAGTGTATAATTTTTACAACTTCCTGATTGATTAGCCCTTTTATTAGTCAAATTATTATACCTGTGAGAAGTTAAAGGGAGGAGAGTTTTAATTTGCCCCACAGTTTTGGAGGCTGTTGCAGGTGACCATTAGGCCCTGTTGCTTTGGACCTGTTGTCAAGGCTGAATGTGAGCATGGTGGGCAGATGTGTTGTGCAAAGTTGACACCACCTCCCATCACAGTCAGGAAGTAAAACAGTGACAGGCGTGGCCAGCGTCCCCGTATGGTCTTCACGGGCACTGTGCCAACTGACTTCTTTCACATAAGTGTTAACACCGAATGGATCCACTAAATCCAATCGCAGCACAGATTGGTAGTGAAATCTTTAGCACTTGGGTGTTGGGGAATATATGGAACCAACCCATGATGATTCTTCATCTTTATAATTATTTATTTAAAATAAATTTTTCATTTAAAAACTGATTTTCTCAAAATTAGTATACACCCCCCTACCTTCTTAGCATTCAGCAGAACTGACTTTCAACTCTAAAGTGTATTAAATATAGAAAGGATATAATTAAACCTTTTTTATTTCACATAGTAATAATCTCAAGGTTAATCTCATGCATTAATAATTTAAGTATTAATAAATAAATGTACTTATACATTATTTCTTCTCACGTATTATGTTTGTTGAATTCGTGTAAGTGTGTTGGTTAATTTAAAGATTTTTTTAAAAATCCTCAAGTCTCAAATTTCTCTAATTTCCTCTTTATTATTAAGTTTTAATATAAATACCCTGAGATTAAACAATATCCTCTATTCCAGCGAAACTCTCCCTATACTTTAGAAACACAAAATTTTGAAATGACAGTTATGTTTTAATATACAATATCATACCTATATTACAAAGTAAAATAAAGCAAACACAAAGAATTTAAGTCAAAACTTATTGACCATACCTAATTTGGGGGGAATTTCATTAAATCTTCAAGAGAAATATGAATAAATTAAAAATTTAAATTCTTCAAGAGAAATATGAATAAATTAAAGAAAATAATTAACAGTATAAATAATCAACCAAAAACAAAATAACTGCTATGATTATTAATGGAGGCTACTAGATACAATATATGAAAGTAGATGAACAGCAATCTGTGGATTTACATCATCAATACGCATTTTTTACCTTTCTATAACTAAAGCATGTGTTTTTTTTTCTAAATTACAGGCTTGTAATTTGTCAGATTGGGGTATGTGACTGAAAATTATACTAAACTATAAATTTTTTCCAGAACAAATAATTCAATATATTTTACTCTTCCTTAAAAATTACAGAAATGTGCACAGTTTTCTGGGAGTTCACAGTAAGTCAAATTAATTCTCAGAATATCAATTTTGAAGTTGAAACACATATACATGAAACACAACTTTCTTATCAAAGTTCAAGAGGTAAATTATTTTTAATAACTGGAGACTTAGTGTTTTTGACCCATGCTGTTTCTCAAAGATTTTAATTTTTCCTGAAGAAAGTATTGTGTTATAAGATACACTACAGTTTTCTCTTTTCAGTGTAATTTCTATCTGAAGCGTCTCAGGAGCTATTTTAGACATTCATAATAAGTGCCCAATTATTTCCATAATTTATTTTTAATTGATAATGAATGCATAATTATAGTGTACTTTAGGAAGTGTTACTTCAAGTGGCAGCTCAAAAACGAGATTGGAATCTATTCAATAAAAAGAATTAAGCACCTAATATGCCAAAGAGACAGATTCTTCCCTTATGAAATTTTTGATCTCTCAAACCCATTAATCTGTCTGACTAGACTGAAGAAGAGTGAGTCATAGCAGAAATAATTTGAAGGTTTGAAATTTGGGGCTTATCTCCCTTTCTTTAAAAAAATAAGTTGAGGTGAAGAAAATAACCGGATAGATATATTCATTTTAACCCTAAGTTGAATGAAGAAGATTTAGACCTGTTAAACACCCCGCTATCAATCTGTGAAATTGAAAATGTAATAAAAAAGCTACCAACAAAGAAAAGCCCTTGTCCTGATGGCTATACTGCTGAATTCAACAAAACTTTTAAAGAAGAGTTAGCATAACTACTTCTCACACTCTTTAATAAAATTGAAAGGGAAGCAGTACTCCCAAATTCATTTCTGGAAGCAACCATTACCTTTATTCCAAAAGCAGAGGAAGACCCAACCAAAAAAGAAAACTATGCACCAGTCTCCCTAATGACCATTAATGCAAAAATCCTCAATAAGATACTGGAAAACAGAGAGTCATCAAAAAGATCACACACCCTGCCCAAGTTGGATTCATCCCAGGGATACAAAGATGGTTCAACATGTGTGCTCATTTTTTTTTTTGATTATTCAACAGCACACATCTATGAAGACCTTTACTTGATGGTTTTAAATTACAATGAGAATAAATAGCCTAATTTTAAAAATCTTGTTTGTTCAATATGTAGATTAACACGTAGCCTATTGGAAAAACAATTGTTTCTTTTTTTTCAAGATCTTTATTGGTACAATACATATATGCATCATGATTGCACTCCATAATGGGGATTTGTACCAGTACAAGACACAACTTAATTCTCATTTTTTCCCATAGCCCTACCCACCCTACCCCACCCCCATATACATAAAATTTGTTTCCTTACTTTTTTGTTATAATCTCATTATTTTTCCCCCTTCACCCTGTTTTACTTTGAGCATTTTCTATTTCACAATATATAACATACAGTTCTAGGACTCATTCACATCTTTATTTTCTCATACCAGAGAAGAGATGCGATGGCACTGTGTTCAGTTGATATCAAAGATATTCACATATGTAAGCTCTAACAGTAAGGATTGAGAACAAAGGGTGCATGTGTATTTAAGAAAATTCACTCCACAAATCTTGTAAAGAATACATACATTTTGCTATAGGATCATTCAAGTACTTTTACTTGAAATGGAAAAATACAGTAATACTTTGAAAGTAAACATATGATATTTGTGATATACAGAAGAAAAATATCTAGCTATTATTTCAATAGTTACTACCTCATTTTTTTCAGAACTACACTTCATCATGCATAATGTCTTCAATAATACTTTAGATTTAAATTTTTCTAACATAAGTGTTTAAAGTTTGGCTTCTTACTAACTTTCAATTAAATGTTGCAGTATGAGGCAGAAGGTATCAGCTCTTAGTATCATCATACTACATTTTCTCACAGGCAAAGTATCATATCTAAAAACTTCAAATAAAATCAAAGAATGACTGTTATGAGGGAATCAGGACAAATAAAGTTTAAATCAATAAAGGAACTGAAAGTGTTTAGCTTGGATAAAAAACAAAACAATTGCAATTCATTACTTGGCAGTGATCTGTGCCAAAAGTGATGTATTTCACATTGCTTCAGAAAGTAAGAATAAAATCAATATGTAAGTTTAGGAAGTAATCTACTCTCAGTATATTGATTAAGTTACTAACAACCACACCTGCTTAGTAATCAACTAACCTCTTTGCTGTTACTGTATTAAACTACCTATTTTTTCTCTTTTCAGGATATTGCAGAGGGGATGCCAACACTAAATTTAAACAACTCTAGGATCTGTTGTTCTTGTAAATAGTCTTTTCAATCCCATTTATCTCTTATTTGTTGTTTAACAATTACACTATAAATTGTTCTATTCTAAATATTGATGTTTAGCCTATGTATTGCTTTTCCCAAAAAGATCTTTTGCATGTAAGTGTTTAAAGTAAGTGCCAGCTATTCTCTATGTATGATTTTGATCAACTGTTTAGAGATAATATCTTCATACTCAGTCTTGTTGGATTAAAGTTGAGGTCTGTATATTTTCTATATCTGGAGACTTAATAAATGACTAATCTGTACCAATTTCATTTATATTTTCTATTTTATTTTATAACTACTACTCATATACACTGTACTACCACTATTAATACTTTCAAGTGTTCATTCTCAAATATATTTTTTCTATCTCCTGTAGCAGTCATCTTTGAAATCCTAAAACTCCTTGTAAATGGACTAAATTTTTGTACAATGGTCAAGCAGCAGGTGTAATCAACAGACTCAGAGACAGTTAGCCTGGTCTCATACTATAGTACTGAGCAGAGCTAAAACCCTGGATAATATTCTTAAGTACTGAGTATTAGTTCTAAAAATATCATAACACAAAAGCTTCTTTCAGTGCCCATAGTGCCTCTGAAGAAAACCTGATTTGTAAGCATCAGTTCTATTTACTTTTATCATTCATGTTCTTATGCTCTAGAACATTACTGGAGAAATCAGAGAAACTGGAAGTTCTCTTTCTTATTGCACATTAATATCTCCTGTCTAATTTATGTCTTGTTGTTATTACTTTGCATGTCACATTTTTCATCTCTACTCTTCTTCCAAATTAATAATTAGAAGGAAGCATTCCTAAAATGATTAAATTTTATGCATTTTTAAAATTTTCTATGTTCAATCCTTTGAAGATACATTACTTCTTTTAAAACGTAAGTATTTTCTCACAAGTAATATTGAATGTAGTGGTTCTAGTAACTAAGGATAGAGGACTTGTTCAAATATAGGCTGAGAGATTCTCTGTGTTCCTCACTCCCAGAGAGCCTGGTTTGCTGACTCTGGTATGAGCCCAAGATGTCTTTACCAGTATGAAGACAGTGAGGCCATGAAATGACCCTCTCACCAGAAGACTCCACACTAGAGGTCTACAGCTATTCTATTGAAAATGCTAATTACTCTGTTTGCAATGTAGTTCTTTAAGTAAAGCCAAAGGAGGAAATACGCCTGTGCTCACATGTAACTGTGCCTTCTCCCTGGATACGTTCTCATATATTGATGCCCTGACCCCCAGGCTTGTTCTTCCCCCAGCCACTGATTCCATCCACTACACAATTCACTAAGTGGCAAAGACTTTAGAAATAGTATATTAGCATGTTCATATTCTAATAATTTCTGTTCAAAGATTACTTTTCATTTTTAGTTTATGCAAAATATCCTGACTTGTCCTGTATTTCCATTTCTAAATACTTATTTTTTGTATGACTAATGCCATTGAAATACCATTATCCTTGCAGGCATTCAATGAATTTATGGTAGAAAAATTGCTCCTATTAACAGGTATATATTTAATTTTTTGTATATCATCAGAATTCCATTTAACAAAGCTTACTGTACTAAACTAAGTTAACTTACACAAGGATTCCAAATGTCACTAAAACAGTTTTGAATCTGTTCCCAAATATGTGTGCACTTCAAACTAAGCTGTAAAAGTTGTAAATCTGAAAACATCAAAATCCACATCGTATAATAATCTCTGTCACAGTTGTTGAGAACTAATAATATCTCCCCATGTCATAATTTTGCAATCAACTATATCTGACAGTTTGCAAATACACAAGTAAAAAACTTTTCTAACAAGTATGAAATATGACCATCAATGTCTTATGTTAATATCTATTTTACAAACACGTATTTGTAAAAATACCTCTTAGAAAGCCCCAGAGATGCCATCCCTAACTTTATTTTAGGATACGATAAAAAACAATGCTTTGAGAGTATATATTCTTTCAGCTTACAGATACCATTTTCTACTTGGGTCATTGTGATCCAACACTTTTCCTCTTTGTTAATTTCCAGAAATATTAACTGTTAGAGTCTTCTGTGCTTCTTTGAGGAGACTGTATTATTGTTTTATTTCATCATGAGTCCCAAATGTTATATAATACTTATGTTGAAATTTGTTAGTAGAATGCATAATTCTTTAGCCGAGTCCTACTTTTCTCCATGATATCTTCTCTCTATCCACTGCCTTACTGCTACCATCCATGTTGGTGCCAAACTCCAGCTGTATTGTCTGCTTGGTGGCTGCCACAATGGCCAGAAATAAGTCTTGGTTTTCCAGTGTGGAGTTGTGATATCCATATCCCATCATCAGAGACATAGAAACCTACAAGACAGAAACCAGCATCACAAAGGTGATTCGAGATCGGTTCCTGATGTGATCTTAACTCTACCACCCAGAAGGCAGGGACCCAAGTTACTGTAAAATATTTTCAAGAAGAATTTAAACCTTCACCTGACTTTGCTTAATCTGGTACAATATCTGTAGAAACAACCCTAGGTAAAAAAAAAAAAAAGTTACTGAGAGCTCACAGGTTTTTTATTTTCTTCAAATCTTTACTGGTACATTATAAATACACATCATCATCATCATCACATTCAACATTGAGAATCTGTACCGGAATATGACATGACTTGATCCTCACTTTCCCATTCCCCCACTCAGCCTACAATGCCCTACCCCAATATACATAAATTTTGTTTCCTTTTTTATTACCATCACAGTCCTTTTCCCCTCATTATTTACCCCTATATCCTCTTTCCTTTTAAATATTTTCTATTTCACAATATCAGCTATATATACTCAACTCATACCAGAGAAAAGATATAATATTTATTGTGTAAATAATTGCTAGAATTAGGTCTTTAGCATATGGGAGCTAAGAAACAACACAGTTTTGAAGTTCAGGTTTAGATGCTTTTACTCCTAAACAATTTTCAAGAAACTATCCATGTTGTTTTTATGAACACTGGTACATAAGACTATTGATACAATGACTCCCAGAGTTAGACTTATGGTCTCACAAGTTTCACGGGGGTCATTGCAAAAATGCCCCCAACAAATTTCTCTCTTGCATACCTGTACCCCAAATCTCACTGGAGTGGATCCTTGTCCAGAGCAATATTGGAAGGAAATAACAACGACAACAAAGGACAAGCACCCATTTGCACAGTTTAGCATGCCATTGTTGATGACAAAGATCCTTGAGATGAAAAACACTTCGTGAAAAGAGAATTAATGTTCATCTTCACCAATCATCTGCCCAAAATATGGTTTAAACTGTGAATGTAGATACAGAAGAGGCCAAAAGTTGTGTTCACACTTGAAGATCATTCTTCATTTCTCCAGGATACTCCAATATCTTCTCGACTGAGCCTAGATGGCTTCTATAGTCCTGACCTTCTCAGATTTCTTAAAGAAAACCAACCAGACACAAAAGGTGTGGCCAAGTCTATCAACGGTGTGTGAAAACAACTGTTCTGAAAGCAATAGAAGAAGCCATTTTCCCACAGAAGGTGGCCCCATGTTGTCAATTCAATTGGTGTGCTTGTTTCACAAGGGTAAGGCTAAAATATGTGAACCTCCTAACCTAGGAGCTCTTTGTGTGTGTGTGACAAATGGGACTACACATGTACAGGTGTTGTGCTCTGCCTATGTATTCCCTAGCCTGTGTCATTCACCTGTTAACTGTACAGAGACATACTTTCTTTCTTCTATTTACTTTTTGCAAAATTCATATCTCAGGGGAACCAGGTCAATGAATGTATCTTTCCTATAAATCATGCTCCACAACAGTGATTGAAAGTGTTACTCAGAAAAGAAACTGTAATGAAATATGGAAGAAGCTGCTGAGATTGCTCTCTGGTACTGCATGAGTCCAAACCAAACTCTTTTGCTTCTATGCCTTTATGTGTAATTTTTCTACAAGAATTTATGCATGCAAGCATGATGTGACACTAAAACCTATACCAAGAACATCATTAGAATATTCTGAGAGTTTCAGATGAAGCATTTTAGTTTGTCTTTGTTCAGTGATGCCATGATTTACTGACATTTAAAAATCATCAAAAAGTATTGACATTAGTAGTATATGATTATAATACTCAATTTTTTATTTAAGATAGTTTTGGTTTCTATGTACTAAAAGATATCATGAATTTTATTTCTCTCTGACTTGATAATCAGCTTAATATTAAATTTTTAATGGTACATATTTTCACTACATATATTTATTGCAGACAATTGCTACACGTGCATTATACATCTCAATTCTCTTTTTTGCTTTCCTTTAGCTCAGCCCCCTATATTTTGGCAGCATAAGACTCATTTATTTTATTTTATAGGCCCTTGTAAATTTAATTATCACATATACTAATTCACAACCAGAATAATAGGCTAGAAGACATATAAAATAAAATTATACTAAATCAAGTCACATTTTTGGATACATTGTCCATGCTGGATTATAATAACCTGTTTCTTGCTCTCTTTTCCCATTACTTGGTTTTTTTTTTACACTTTACTTTTTAAAATCATGATGCATCAAAACATATATGGTTAAATGTTGCAATCCAGAATCACATGAGGACAAATGTAAGTTGTTGTTGAAGGAAATTAAAGAAAATATAAATAAATTAAGAAGTATTCCATGATTATGAAAAGGAACAAAATACTATAAATATTTTAATCCTATTAAAATTTATCTAAAGATTTAATCAAATTCCAGCTGAAATACTAGCGATCTATTTTGTTTCCATTAGCAAATTATATTGTATAAATAAAAGCCTGAAGATCCCAGAAGAGCCGTAAAAGTCTTTAAGGGGAAAGATACACTCTTGGAACTAACACTACTTGGTTTCAATATACGCAATCTAAATCAAGAGACTGAGGTATTAGTGGAAAAGCAAATGAATAGTTCATGAAACAGACAAAAGCAAGGAAAGAAAAGCACGAAAAAAATCTAGTGCACTGAACGTTAATTAAAAAGCTGAAGCAGTCCATAAATTATGTTTTGTTTTGTTTTGTTTGTTTGTTTGTTTGTTTTGAGACAGGGTATCCCTTTGTGGTTCAGGCTGGCCCTGAGCTCAGTCTCTAACTCACATCACAGCAATCCTCCTGCCTCTGCCTCCCGAGTGCTGGGATTACAGGTGTGAGCCACCACGCCCGGCACTGTGGTATGTGGTACTGGTTGCTGCTGGGCGTGAGTTTCCATGCCCAGTATGGTATGTGGTTACTGGGGATCGAACCTTGGTCCTTGCGCTTGCAAAACAGGCGCCGGAACCACTGAGATAACTCCCCGGCCCACATAAATTATGTTTTCAGTAAATTGTACTATAATAAATGAACTTCAGGTTTGTTTGACAATGACTTTTCATATACAATATGAAGAAAATTTTCAAAGAGAAACTGGGTGAGAGCAGGGGAAAGTGAAGAAGGGAAAGAAAAATGTTGATGATAAAAAGGAAAAAACAGAAATAAAGATTATGTATAGGCAGAGGGAGAGTGACAATAGGGTAAGAGAAGGGGAAAAAATAAGAATCAAAGTATGTTATGTACAAGTACAAACTGCCAATGAGAAATGTGATCATAATGTGTTCCTAAAATGTACCAATCAACTCAATTTGTTATAAAAGTAGTAACAGCCTGAAAACTATTCAGATTATACTGAAACATGTCTGCTCTGTGAAAAATACCACTGAGCTATGAATAAATGGAGAGTCTACATATTAGATGGAAATATTTGAAAAACATATTTTTGATAAAGAAATATCAAAAGTATACAAAGACATTTTGAAAAATCAGAAAAAAGCAACTCAATGTTTTAAGATTTCTACTCATTGTTAGGTAAAATAATTATGTATTTTATTTAATAGTTATTATTTCTGACTAAAATTCCTTCTTCTGGTATTTTCTTATAGGGTTACTTAAACATTTTCTATGCTTATATTATGTGCTAACCATTGGTGCTACATCTGTTAGTTCTCATTAGTTTTATGCTTATTTTTTGATTATTGTAAGATTACTCAACTTTCTACCATCTAGTGCTAATAAATTATTGATTATATAAGATATAAGCATCATAAAATATGGATATGCCCTAAGTATATACTCATGTATATATTTGTGACTTATAACACATCTCTGCATTACACTGATTATAGTTTGAAGATTTTAATATTTTAAGAGAAATGAGATCAATGCAGTATATTCAATATATGTCCAATATACTGTGGGTGAAGTTTTTAGTTTTAATATATTATCTAATATTTAACTTTGATAAATACTTTAATGAAACAATAGTTCATATTATTTTAAAAGCTGTAGCAAAAATACACATACAATATTGAATGTTAACCGCAATCACTGCTCTTACTTTGTGAAAAGGGCTTTCTGAATGGTGTCATATGAAGTAAATTAGTTTTATGTGAGTATTTTGAAAGGAATGGAACTTTTTGAAATTTGAAAGCTAGAAATGAATAAAGATTCTAAATTAAGAATAAGCTCTTTGTTCTACTTCTATTTAGATAAGTGTAAGTTATTATTCACTGTAGTAGTTATTTTTAAATATGCTTCTAAAGTACATATAGGAAAAAGTAAAAGTAATCTGTTCCTATATTTATCTTTTTCATTTCTCTAAGCTCATTTAAGCTTTTTGAAAGTATCAGCCATGAATAAGTGTTTGTTCTGATAATTGGACAATATGCTTTCAACTACTTTGGTAAGTTTTCCTGCATCATATAGTTAAAATTTGGCTTTCAGGACTGAGACAATCTATTCACTTACCTACAATGAAGTTGAATATTTCCTTGCCAAATAACCAAATCTTAAAAAAGCCTTAGTCCTAATATGGAAGTAAGCTTTTCTAGGATAGTAATCTCAAACTAGAGAAATGAGTTCTTTGATTTCCTTCAGATTGCTGTAGGGTCTAAAGTTTAGGCTCTCAGGAATGATGTATGGAAAAAAATATAGGTGTGATTCTCAAAACCTAAAATACTTAGTTTAAATGAAATAATTTTTCATGACTCTCTAGAAATGCTTTATTAAAATAAATTTTATTGTCATGTATATTTTTAGTATTATTTTTATTCAAAAAATTAGTGATTTTACCAACTTTTAAAGGAAAAATTTATCTGTACACCTGCTATTTTCATCCGTGTGAAGGTGTACAATAGTGATTCTGATTTTCTTTACTACCCTCTCTCCTCACTCCACTAATTACTAAATTCAGACAGAATAAGAAAATATATTTAGAATTAAATCACTATTCTGTTTCTACCCTCAAGCTGTATTGGAATTATTTACTCTATATCATCTGGATTTTTAATGGTGCACCTGGAAAACACAACATACTGTCCAGTCTCAGTACTCTGTGTCTTATGTCTTCCTTGGGCCAAGAAAATATGTCCAGAGTTGTTGAGAGGACAGTTTTGAGCTAATGTTAGAAGAAATAATTTTGTTTTCTATTAGCCAGTTATTCTTCTGGCATAGGAAATGAATATCTGAGCAAAGATACTAAGCTTGTTGTGGTCCCAGGAGTCTACAGAGACACGGAGAAAAGTATTACATGACAGCTCAATAAACCCAATTTTTTCACAGTCATCACCAACTATATTCTGGATTTAATAGTGACATAATTATTTCATTTTTTGATTCCTAATTTCATTGAACTTTTGTTTCTGTCTTTTGATAAATTTGTCAATGAGTTTGTCTGCTTTGTTTGTTATCAAACAAACAAACAAACAAACAAACAACACTACAAGTTGTCGGATCCTTGTATTTTTTAATCTTCCATTCCAACAATTTTTGCTTTGATCCTTACGATTTCCCTCCCTAGCTTCTGTAGGACCTGGATTGTTTTTATTTATCAGCTTCTGTCTTTGGACACCTATCATTGTGACCCATAGGCTTTGGTAGGATGTTCTAACAATAATACTTGTTTTCAGAAATTCCTTAACTGATTTCCTTTTCTTTCTACATTTCTTTCTTTCGTCTTCAACCTTTTCGGTGTTCAGGAATATGTTATTAGTTGTCCAGACATTTCTATACTTTCTTCTGAGTTTGATTTCTGATTTCATTGCACTATGGTCCCATGGTACACTTTGGGTACTTTTAACTCTCTTATATGTTTTAAAGAAGGATTTGTGAAATAACATATGGTTTATCTGGAGAAAGTTTCATGTGCTGGTGAGAAGAAAATTTATCTGATACTGCAAAAATATGATTGAGGGGAGTGTAAGAGTAAAATGTCTGAAATGCCTTAATGCATCAACCATTTCCTCTAATAAATGTAGTCATTATGCACTGCAAACATTTTCTAAGAAAAAGGAAAAAAATGTTTCCAGTCAATAAAACTAGATAAAAATAAGAATGATCAGATGTTTCTATGTAACTGTTATTATGATTTTATAGAAATGCCATGCCTGTTTCCAAAAAGCATAACATAATTAAGCTTTAATTCATAGATTTATCTTTTTTATTGAGCTTGTTGGTACATTATAGGAATATATTATGATCACATTCATGAATGAGAATTTGTACTTGTACATGGCATATCTTGACTCCTAAATTTTTCAGTTCCCTTACCCTCCCTGAAACCCCCTTAAGAGTCCTAGTTTTTGATTCAAGGAATAAAATATCCACTAAGAAAGTATAGTTTACCAGAGATTAGGTATGTTAAGTATTATTTCTCCAAGTATATAATTCTAAAATATTTTTATATTTACTCCCTATATTATTAAAACAGACATTATAGCAATCTATATTGATTTTATTTGTGCAATTATATGACACGATCTATTGTTTTTAAGCATTGATTTAAGCCATGTAAAAATACTGTAATTTTAAAATGTAGTTTAAATAAATACATAATTATATAAATTCTTAAATATATAAATTTAAGAACATTCAAACTTTTTTCTTATCTGCTTAAATTCCCGTGTTTGTGCCATGTTGACTCTCATGTCTTAGAGTCATGACATCAGTAACAATAGTAATTGTTTTAAAGGATAGCTATATCTGTTTCCTGTTAAACTTTTAGGATTCATCCACTAATATGCTCTGTATAAAACTGTAATAAATTCAGATATGTTTATATGAATGGTAGCCTTATGACAGAGTAAAATGCTTCATTAAAAATAGGATATATATCTTCCCAGATTTCTTTCTTAAACCAATAAATGTTACATTAGTCAAGTAACACAATGTTTTTGTGTTGTATTATAATAAAAGTGTATCCCATTTTTTGTGATTCATTTCTTTTTCTCCATGGTTTAACACAAATGATGTCATAACAAATGGCAGATATTTTGAGAGCTGCAAACAAATTAAATTAGAAGTCTTGAATGATGTTTACAAAGATACAGTTTTCCCTATAAATCTCTCCTAAGTATTTTAAAGTCTTTTAAAACAATAAAAGAATTAGAAAGAAACTAAGGAATATAAAATAAGTAACAATTTCAGTAATGTACACAATCTATCAAACTGACATTTCATAAGGCTGTTTAACCATACTGTGGTCTGAATAGATGCATCATAATACAAAGTCAGGACTTAAGTGGAGTATCCTGGCATGACATTTGCTATAAAACAAAAGAATTCAAATATAATAAGATGAATATGCTCCATGATATTTATATAATAAATGAGTGTGCACATATATCTTCTGTCATAATAAACAAACAAGTAAAAATATTTTTTTCCTTTCACAGTGATACTTCAACTAATCATATACACAGCTTGGATCTGTAGACTTGGGAGTTCTGGGTTAGGTTTACTGAGAGTGAGCACGAGTACAGTTGTGTGTAAGGAAACTACTAATCTCACCAAAAATTTACAATTGAAAAAGTATTACATCGTTATGCCCTTATAACAGCTTAACAATATATAGGAAATGAGAAATTATACCGGAATTTAAAATAATAGTACACATCTTTATAAGACATTCAGTCCAGTAACAATTAATAATTGGTAGGTAGCCGGGCGTGGTGGCTCACGCCTGTAATCCCAGCACTCGGGAGGCAGAGGCAGGAGGATTGCTGTGATGTGAGTTTGAGGCTGAGCTCAGGGCCAGCCTGAACCACAAAGTGAGACCCTGTCTCAAAAACCCAAAAAAAAAATAAAATAAAATAAATAATTGGTAGGTATAAACCTTAAAACAACTTTCAATTTCTGATTTACTCTTTTTTTAATTGAAATATTTATTGGTAGATTACATATACATATCATGATTGCCCACAACAACGAGAATTTGAACCAGTATATAACACAATTCTCATTTTTCCCATAGCCCTACCAACCCTACCACCCCAGCCTTACACCCCAGCCTTCTATATACATAAACATTCTTTTCTTTTTTTTGCTATAATCTTATTATTTTCCCACCTCACCCTATTTCACTTTGAGTATTTTCTATTTCACAATATATATCATACAATTCTATAACTCACTTAAATCTTTATTTTCTCAGACCAGAGAAAAGATGCGATATTTACATATTTGTGATCTATTTATTTCACTTATGAGGATATCCATAAGGTATGCCCATTTAAATATAAATGGCTCAAATTTAGCATTTTCTAAAATCTTTATTGGTACATTAAATATACACATATGATTGCACTCCATAATAGGGATTTGTACCAGTATAAGACACAACTTAATTCTCATATTTTCCCATAGCCCTACTCACTCAACCGCCCCCCCATATACAAAAATTTGTTTCCTTACTTTTTTGTTATAATCTCATTATTTTTCCCCATTCACGCTATTTTACTTTGAACATTTTCTATTTCACAATATATAACATACAATTGTAGGACTCATTTACATCTTCATTTTCTCATACTAGAGAAAAGATGCGATATGTACCTATCTGTGACCTATTTATTTCACTAATGAGGATATCCTCAAGGTATGTCCTTTTAAGTATAAATGATTCAAACTTATCATTTTTTTACAGCAGAGTGATACTCCATCCTGTAATGTCCTCTTGATCCACTTACCCTCTAAACAAATAGGATATTTGAGGGACATTTTCAATTTAAAGTATAATAATATCATACTTCAATATGATCATAATTAATTTGGAATGAATATAGCTGAGAGTAAACAAAGTCTAACAAATGGAAATATTTCTAGTACTGGAAACAAGAAGTGTGTAAAACAACACAGTCTCATAGTTACTTTTCTCATTGCTGAGATAAAACACAAGACACAAAAATAAAGGAGGAAAGGTTTTTATGACATCTTTTGTTTAGGTTTCAGGATATAAATGCCCTCGGAAGACAGGGTGCTAAGGCAGATACACAATGCAGGGAGAAACAGGGGTGGTAAGCAGAAGAGTGCAACAGCAAACAAAAGTAGTAGCAGTTGCTGCTTTCACATTCTATGTAGGTTGCAGATCTATTGATTCATGCTACCCACAATGAAAGTGGGGGGCACCCTTAATCCCAGAATTCCACAGTTTAACCCCACTTCACACACCCTAGTTCAAACTACCTCTGAAATCTCCCACCTATCATCTCATGAGACCTTGGGGGCACATAAGAATGCCAACCATAACACTGAGATATTTATTATTTTAAAATATCTTAAAGAGTAGCAAAAAGCATACAAACATAAGCTAACTTGATTAACTAGGATAAGGAAATTAAAAACACACTTAAAACATCTATAGCATGCATCTCCAAAGCAATAGACAACAGCTACCAATGAAAGAAAAATAAATAGTGGAAAGAAAAAGGAAAATATACTATTGATCAGATATTCATATGTACAGTTATTAATATTATTGATTTCAAACAAGATAAATACTTTGGAAATAAAAGTCATTATAATAATGGTCAGACATGGTGGCACATATCTTCAACGCAAGTTATCTAGAACGTTGAAGCAAGAGGAAAACAAGATTGAACCCAGATAGGACAACTGCATTATTTACAGCTACCCAGTAAGATGCTGAGAGAAAAATGGCTGTTGCAAAGAGATTAGTGGAAAAGGCCTTAAAGGTAAACAACTGGAGGAACGTATCTAAGGAATAAATTCCCAAATCCTTCTTAGTGGTCATCTTACACTGACAATTACGTATCTGAATAAGCTTAGGTAAATTCCTTAGTCCCGGAAAAGAAGAAGATAGTAAAAACACACAACTGGTATTTTAAATATGCTAAATCCAGTAAAAAAATTGCTTAACATATGAAACCAGAGAAATGTAAATAATAACCAGGTAGAAACCAGTCAGTGAAAGTAAACAGAAAGTGTTACAAATTAAAAATATATATCATCATAAATAAAAGCCATATGTAATGTGTTTAAGAAAACCAGGATTATATAATTAAGGGGGTCATAAAAAAGATTAAGAGAAAAAAGTTGAATTTATGGAAATTTATAGAGCTAATAAATTTATAGAGTGAGCAGTGCAAAATGATACATAAACTTGGAGACAATATTGAACAGCCAACAGTGTATACAACTAGGGATGTGTGAGAACATAAAGCAATCATATATATATATATATATATATATATATATATATATATATATATATCCGTACATACATATATAAGGGTATGAAAGGGGGAAAAATGAGAAGCAGAAAATTCAACTGAAAAATAAGTCAATTGCTTCATTCTAAATCTAAAGAATGTTAATTCGCACCATGTGGAGTATTTAACTAAAACATATCAAAATAATCACAAATGAAAATATACAATTTACTGTTCTTTTATTATAAGACAAGTTCTTAAGAACAAAATAAAACTACATTTTATATAAATAATCAAATATAAATCTATTCTCAGAATTTGAGCAGAAGTTACACAGGAGAGATGATAAATAAAGAGTATTTTAAAATGCAGAATTTATAAAAGATATTTAAAATTTGTGATTAGAAATCTAATAAGGAAAAATTATCGAATAGTGAGTAAAATATACCTATTATGAATGGAAAAAGTTTTTCGTAGTACATGTGCAGTATATTAATCATATAAAAATTTGCTAATAGACAGTAATGCCAGAATTAAAAATCTGTTTTCTTATAAAGCATTATAAGATGCACAATAATATTGTGGGCTACTTGTTCTATCATTCTGTTTCAGTCTGTATCTGTTTGTAGCTATATTTATCCATTTGCACATCTTTCTCCTTCTACTAGTCTGCCCAT
>PVIR01019540.1:0-31859 GCA_004026965.1 Petromus typicus
AAAAAAAAAAAAAAAAAAAAAAAAAAACAACAACAACAACAACAAAAAAAAAACAGAAAAAATCACATTTCCTTTATTCATTCATCTCTTGATGGGCATATAGGCTATTTCCAAGATTTATCTGTTATCATTATTATAATCGTGCTGATATAAACCTGTGGTATGATGTTTTTAACATTGGGAAAGATATGTAAAAGGGGAATAGTTGGATCAAATGAAATTTTTAAAAAAAATTTTGATAAAAGAAATGGATAATTTTGTCTCACAATTTCAAAGGTTGCAGTCTATTGCTACTTACCCTGATTACTTTGGCCCTATATCATGACAGTACCATATAGCATTAGAAAATTGTAGCAGAGGTAGACTATTCATCTAACTCTTTGTAGCCAGAAATCAAAAAGAAAGAGAAAGGCCAGAGTCCCCATATCCTTTCAAGGTGATGTAATCAATAACTAGCCTCCTCCTGTTACTTCCCACCTAAGGCTTCCACCACTTCCCAGTAGGCTAGTGACTAAGACTTTAATGTATGAACCATCAGAAGATGCTTCAGTTCCAAACCACAATGCATAAGTAAATATAACATTTTCAGTGGAATTATGTTTTTGAGGTGTGACATTGAAAAGACGACAAAGAGTAAATTCAACAGCATGAGCACAGGCTGTGAGCCTCAGCTATCCAAGCTGGTAGCTCATCCTGACTACGGAGTCAGGAAGACTTAAGCAGGAAAACTGGCTCTTTGACTTGTCTCTTTGGTAACCTTGAGCAAATCGCTTAATGCTTCCTACTAACCAGTAAACTCCCTGAGGAGTAGAGGCTCTGGATGTTAGATATAAGACTTTCACTCATTGCATAGCATCAGCACAGAGTATGTGTATATTTTAATGTATATTTGATTGTGTAAAGATTCATATGAAACAGTTAAGATACAATGTCAAGAGCATTTAAAAGATCAATCACCTCTATCTTCTGAATACCGTAATTGTATCATCTGGAATGACTTATTCC
This sequence comes from Petromus typicus, assembly GCA_004026965.1. Lineage (NCBI taxonomy): Eukaryota > Metazoa > Chordata > Mammalia > Rodentia > Petromuridae > Petromus > Petromus typicus. The sequence continues at coordinate 1,006 of PVIR01019540.1, forward strand.
CCAAGAGTTCTGGATAACTGGATTTTACCATGCTGTTTCCATGACTAACAGTTCTGATTTGGGAGGGCACTCAATCACGAAGTCATCGCAAAGGCTTTGCTCATGATGTTCTGTTTATCTATTTCTGCATAACAAACTACTTCAAAATTTAATGGTGTAAAACATCCATCTTACTAGGCTCACAACTCAGACAAGATAGAACCAGGTCTTTCATCTCTGTTTTGTCACAGTGAGGACCTCAATTCAGATGGCAAAAGTGCCCAGTTTAGCTGGGAAAACTCAGTGAAGTCCATATGTAAAAAGTCTTTGCTCTCTTAGCTGAAATATTCAACTTTTCTCTGCATTACATCTCATTAAGGTGATTGCCAAAGTTGGCTTCTCAAAGTCTGACATCTAGTTTGGGCTGGACAAAACAGCCAGGCCTGGAAAACTCTCTCTTTCCTTCTCTCTCTGTCCTCTCTGTCCCTCTCCCTCCAACTTCTCCACATTTTCTCCCTCACACTCCCCTTCTTTATACTACCCCCTTACACCACTAGCTGAAACTTCTCTAAAGAATGGCATTCTCAGGGATTCTGGCCTAGCCATTGGCCTCTCACACCATGAACATTCCAGGAAGTGGGAGCAGAACTTGCCCCAGTTCTTGTGAACTGGTCTTAGAATACGAGAACTTTTTACCACATTCCATGGAACAAACAAATTGCTATGGGCATCCATGATTCACAAGCAGAAGATTAGACTCTCTAGTGTCAGTAGTAGCAACACTACTACAGACTACAGAATCGAGTGTCTTTTATCTACCTCATTAAGAAAGCAGTGGCTGCCTCAATTCTCCAACAATTCAGAAGTCATCATACAGGATTATGCCTGTTAGACATGCTTCCTTGGACGGGGTCACTATGAGATCCATTTGATGGTTTAAGGAAGATGAGCTATAAACTTGACTCTGCCATTTATTATCTGGTGACTTGAAACTTATTTCTTAATCTGTCATCTTGTGTCCTCATCTATCTCAGAGAAAAATAATGTCCTTTTTCCATTATTGCCAAATTATTGAGAAGATAATGTCATGAAAGAACAGGAAAATTTAGAGAACCTATGTAGATGCTAGATATCATCATTAGAAGAAAGCAGGAAAGACACTATGGCCACCAAGAGTTCCAGCTCTAATGAAGAATAATTCAACACCTTGAATTCCTGGAGTCATTAAGACTGAAGCACATAGGATAACAGGAATCAAATAGTAATTCACTCAATTCACAAGTCAAAGTTTGGCCTCAGATTTGAGGATGTGGTCACAGCTTCATCTGATTTTTCTAAAAATCCCTGGTTTCACAGTTCAACTGTATCTGTCTCCCAGAGGAAGATACATAAGGCAAATATTTTTGCATGTATCTATTAAAAACATATTAGCATTTTATATTTTTTCCATATAAGTATCTTGAATTATAACAATGAGTTCTCAGTCACTTGCTGAAAGGAAGACCTTGCCTGTCTAATCCTTGCTCACAATCATGAGAGGCAGAAAAATCATGTCTGAGGAAGCTGTGTTGCAAAAAATGGTGAGCAATTTCTTCTGTGATCTCCAAAGTCTTTGAGACTTAAAGGTGGGACAGTGTTGTGTTTATTTTTTTTATTGAAATCTTTATTGGTACATTACATATACATATCATGATTGTACTCCATAATGGGAATTTGTACCAGTATAAGTCACAACTTAATTCTCATTTTTTCCCATAGCCCTACCCACCCTACCACCCCCCCATATACATAAAATTTGTTTCCTTTCTTTTTTGTCATAATATCATTATTTTTCCCCCTTCACCCTATTTCACTTGAGTATTTTCTATTTCACAATATATAACATGCAATTTTAGAACTCATTTACATCTTTATTTTCTCATAGCAGAGAAAAGATGTGATATTTACCTATCTGTGACCTATTTATTTCACTTATGGGGATATCCTCAAGGTATGTCCATTTAAGTATAAATGATTCAAACTTATCATTTTTTATGGCAGAGTAATACTCCATTCTGTAGAATAACCACAGCTTTTTTATCCAGTCTCCAGTTGATGGACATTTGGGGTGTTTCCAAGATGTAGCAATCACAAACTGAGCTGCTATAAACATGGGTGTGCATATGTTGCTGCAATATGACTCTTAATTCTTTTGTGTATGCACCTAGCAGAGCTATGGCCGGATCAAATAGGACCTCCAATCCTAGATTTTTGAGGAATCTCCAAACTGATCTCCACAGTGGTTGTACAAGTCTATAGTCCCAGCAACAGTGGAGAAGGATTTCTTCTTCTCCACAGCCTGGCCAACGTTTGTTGCTGGCTAATTCTGAAATAGCAGGCATTCTTTGTGGAGTGGGATGAAATCTCAGTGTTGTTTTCAGCTGCATCTCTTGAATGACTAATGATGTTGAGCATTTCTTCATATGCTTCTTAACTGCTCTTACTTCTTCCTCTGAAAAGTATCTGTTCATTTCAGATGTCCATTTTTGAATTGGGTCTTTAAATTTGGGTGGACTGATTTTCTTGAGCTCTTGGTATAGTCTAGATAGTAGCACTTTGTCTGAGGAACTGCTGGTAAAGATTTTTTTAAGTGGGAGTATTCCCTCCATTTTATGCTGCTGATTATGTTTATCATTTCTTTTGATACTACTGTACTCTGGGATTATTTATAGAGAGGTGGAGGATCCCTTGAACAATATTTAAACATGACCTTTAAACTAGTCCTGCACAGGAAGGCCTGGAGGCAGTAGCTGCAGTGTAGTATATCACAGTCCTTATGAGAGAACTCTGAACTGGCTTCTTCTGAAGACAATGAGGTCAACCTACTTGAACTGCAGCAAGTTGTAAATTCCACAGGCCTTTTTCAAATATGTAGACACTGTTGACTTGAAGCTATATTATTATCATCTAAATATAATTTTAAACATAAATAATGAGTTTCTCTCTAGGAAACTATCTCTCATGATTCCAAGTAAATATTCCTTGAACTGCTTAAGAGCTGAGACAAGTGAAAACTGCTAACTTCTCACAAAAACCTCCAGTGCAGACACTCACACGCATCCATTAGTTCCTATTACTCTATACATCAAACTATTCTCATATCTCTTCTCCATTAAATGTTTTGCCTACCTTTCAGGCTTATTTTTCCTTGAGTGTAGCCAGTCTCTGACTTGGGTCACAAGAGTTCCTTTTGGAAATTTTCCCTTATTTCATTTCTGAAACTTAAATCTTTATGTTTTCATCCTACAGCTTTGTAATTTTCCTCACTATCTTCCTTATAGTAGTTTCTTATATTGCCTGGTTTAAAAATATTTGTATATTTACCAGGCCAGGGATTTAGCTCAGTGATTCTGGTGCCTGTCTTGTAAGCACAAGGACCTGGGTTTGATCCCCTGGTAACCACATACAATACTGGGTGTGGAGACTCATGCCTAGCAGCAATCAGTACCACATACTACAGTGCCAGGTGTGGTGGCTCCCACCTGTAATCCCAGCACTTGGGAGGTAGAGGCAGGAAGCTTGCTGTGATTTGAGTTTGAGGCTGAGCTCAGGGCCAGCCTGAACCACAAAGTGAAACCTTATGTAAAGAAAAAAAAATTGTATATTACAGACTTCTACATAAGTTTCTGGAATGTTCTTTTCATACTAAAAGCTTCAATTATCATCAATTAGCTATCTAGTCAGTAAAGAGCAAGTATATTTTCACCACCATCAACAAGTCTAAATCTATAGGCTGGTGTCCTTTGCTAAGTTCCAAATATCTGTGTTCCGTTTTACCCCTTTCAGATAAAGGGCATGTACAATCTGAAGTGCAGTGCCAATGGCCTATGTGAAAAGTTCTCCCTGGAGTTGTGCAGGTTTCTTTCCTTCTCATGCATAACTCTGAAACTAAATTCATCTTCCATTCTAAGAGTAACAATTGTCTAGTGTTTTCAGTAAAACAGGATTCGGAATTGGCAAACTGTGGATCAGTGTGAATCATCTTCAAATGAGAGAGAGAGAGACAGAGGGAGAGAGAGAGAGAAAGAGAGAGAGAGAGACAAAGCTCAAAAGAGTGTAAAGAAGATGAAGTTAAATATTAAATGTCAGGCACTCAATCTAGTATTTGTCACCCATTAAGTATTCAATATTTATTACATTACATCTCTTTAACATTCAAACTTGAGAAAAGGGTTTCACCTTTGAATTTTAAAAATGCTCGGATCTTTTGTAAAATTCAAACAAACAAACAAAAAACCTCCTGTCTTTTACATACAGTCGACCTAACCAGTTCTGTTATTACTTTCTTGCTAACTGGCTGAGAGCGCCTTCTTATTTCTATAGGACACAACTAACAGCACTCCAATTTCCCTTTCATAAAGTGCATGGTACTGTTGCATGAACCCCTGTTCTGCTCAGTACTCAGCACAGGCTTCTCAAAGGCTTCAGGAAAATGTCTAATTCTGGGCTGAGCACTCACAGTGCTTCCAGATGTGGGCCCTGCTTCATGTTTACCTCTTTTTCCTCACATCTGAGTCAAGCGAATCCAACTGTCTCCAGCCCCTTTCACGCATGGTACTTGCCCTCCTCATTGATTCAACTTATTCTTCCTTCTCTATCAGAATTTGTCTTGCAAATCAAGTTTTCAAGGAAACTCTTCTTGTTCACCAAGATTGCCTTAGGTGCTTATTTGTGCCATGTCTGGAGAGTGCTGAACTCTATGAGACCAAAACTACATCTTACTCAACTGTGTATTTCCTGCATATGCTTATGAAAGCAGTGAATGAGTAGAGAAAAACTGCACCACTCGGCTGAGTGCTCTCTAGGCAGAGACTGTAGCTATTACATCGGTAGAGAGGGAATTGCTGGGATTGTCTTAGATTGCTTCTAGAGGTGTGTGTGTGTGTGTGTGTGTGTGTGTGTGTGTGTGTGTGTGTGCGTGCGTGTGTATATGTGTGAGGGGTATGAGGCAAGCCTTTTCTTCTGGGATTCTGATGAATCTGCATGTGTGTGTAGAGTGATGGGACTGTCTAACACAAATCTGCTTTGTACAGCTAATGAGTATCTATAAGGTAGTATGGTTGTCTGTCAGTGTTTCTTAGACAGTGCTTCAAGAAATCCAAGATGCATTAAGTCTTATATTTGACTTGAAAGATTATATAAATAAATAGTATTAGTAGTCATCAATTGGAACTGGGCAATAGAAAAGTCTTCGACATAGATATTTGCTTTCAGAAAACATTATTTTAGATATTATGGATATAGGAAAATGACAAAATTGCTTAATATATGAATGTTGATTAAACACAAAAATAGACAAAGTTATATAAGATTACACCAGATTAAAAAAAAAGAGCTCACACTATTGTAAACAATGATGGAAAACCTTAATACATGTCACTTTAAAAATAAGAAAAAAATTGCTATATTATATTGATGCCATATTCACATAATAAAGATTTTAGGTGTAGCAAAACAACATCAATTGTACAGCATTAATACTATTATTTTAGACATTTTTCCTGTTTGTGTTTAATTTGTAAGCTTATTTTTGCTTTATATTACATAAGAACTTTAAACATATAAATATTTAATAAATAGTATAATAAAAATAACTTAGTATGATGCTAGCAACCTGAGAGCACATCTTCTTTAAAATAATTTGCACACTACCCAGGATAGAAAAAGGCGATGCTAATGCAAAATGGATTAGGACATAACAAGGCTGACGTAGGCATAAAAGCTTCCTTGTCAGAGTAAAATGTTTTGCTTCTTAGCCTGGTATGTGTACACATACATGACATACTCGCACCCCAAAGAGAACTATCGTAAAAACACGGCAAAGCACAGTCGCGTACTTTCACACAAGCACACACACGTGCAGCACACATTGAAATGTACACAAATGTTTCCTCCAGGTGCAGATTCTGCCTCTTCTCCTCCAGACCTTGGGACAGAGAGTGAGCACTGAGTCACAGAACTATTCAGGGATGTAAATGAATTTTCAGATGTTGAGAAATTGTCACAGTGCTTGGCATACAGGAAGAAATTAATACACAGGGGTCACCTTCTGTCAAAAAGCACTTGGCACACAGAGGACAGTTCTTTGGGGTCCTGTACAAGTTGCAGTGCTACAGACAGCTCTCCTCTTGTCAGAGAAAATAGACACCTGTTTTACTTTAGAGTCCTTGCTAAGATCCCAGAGCCTTTCCATATCCATCTACTATCAAATACCAGGCATGGTGATTTTGTTTTTCTTTCCCAAATCTTCTCGATTTGATGTTCTCTTCATCTCAAATGGGCCAAGATGCTCATAACTGCTTTCCATGTAGCCCAGCCAGGCAACACGTTTGCAAAAAGCAAATCCAATCATCATATTACTCCAGAATTCTCCAGTGACTTTTCCATTATCCTTTTGGGTCAATCTTCTCTATTATATGGCATTTCTGATTACAGAGTCTCACAAGAACAGGCTGTTTAAGTTAGCTATTGTGTGCTTATCATTTATTAGTAATATTTATTTTTTTCTGGATATATGAGCAGAACACACTATGCCTTTAACATTTTTTAAAGCATAACAGTAGTGAAAGAACAGAACCTGAGAGAAAAGAAGGGATGCCTGGTATGACAGAAGGGTTGTCCCTGGCGTGTGAGCATGTATGGCACCCCTGCTGCATTCCACTGGTGGACACCTATGACTTCTGGACAGCAATACATGCTGGGGTGGCATAACTAGTGGGATCACCAGCCAATCCTAATGAACATATTGGTTTGCCATGAAAGAAAATAGATTTTAAAAGAGGTGTTTATACCTAGTTGCATGTTCACGTGTTTTTAACATGGTTTTTTTTAAAAAGATTTCTTTCTGAGTGAAGATGGAGTTCTTTGCTTCTCTTAGTAATATAGAGTACCATCATCAGAGTAGACTGAGGAAGGTCCTCTAGGATCAATCAAAGGTAGCCACATAACTATCTCTTTTTTCAGTAAATTAAACAGACAAGCTGGTCTTCCTTTCCAGGGTGTATGACAATGGAAACGTTTACATATAAATCAGAATTTTGCTGAGTCCTGAGATTACAGGATCGGGCCAGCATAGCCTCCTTAGATCAGGCCAGGGAACTGGATGAAGGTGAAAGTAACGTCTTTCCTAGTTTCCCATTGTTCCAGAGACAAAAGCAGCACAGAAGCTGGTTTAAGAGGGTCTAGAATACGTCTTTATAGTTTGAGATGTTGTTCACCAATTTCTTTTGTATGCTCATTTTTAGTATGAGATGCAACAAAAGTTTTCATTAGAATGTTTTGAACTGAATAGGACATACTTACAACTTGCCAAATGCAATTCAACTTATTTATGTGAGTGGCTCTAGTACTCTCTACACATGCTCACTCTATCACACAGTGAAGACACCAACTTCTGTTGCTACAGGTGTACTTACTCCTTATATTTAGGAAAAATTGAATTTTTCTTAAATATTTACACTCCATCCATAGACTTAAATGATATTTTTGAAGATCTTAAACTCTTATTTATAGATACACACAACTCAAAGTAGTTCTGGTACTCTTTTCTTGAATGTTAATTTCATTTTCTCTCCAACCTGACTCATTCTATAAAGTAGTTAACGAGCTGAACACTAGCAGTTGATTGCACTAGTTACCTCAATATTTCATTAATTCTTTTGTGAGCTTTTTAAAAAAATGGAATAGAGATGCTCTGTAATCAAAACATTTATCTTGAATTGTTATTTTTGTAGATTTCCAGAGACAAGAAATTTAAAATAGAAGTGGCCAAACTGTCAATTTTAAGTGAATGGTCATTGCTCATTAAATGAAAATTACTATTAATATTTTATATACATAATTTACTTATTTATAATTCAAATATCTCACTGCTAAAATAACAAGAAAAATATTTAATTTTTTTATTTAATAATTCTGCAATATTTTGGAGTCAGCATTCATATTATTATGAAAACATTTCAAATTTTTATTTATTTAAATACTCAAAATTGTTGAAAAAGGGGATGGGCATTCAGTGAACTCAGAAATCAGTTTTTTGCATAATTTAGCTTTTTCAAAAGCTTTAGAAGATCTATAGATAATGATGATTCATCCATAATTAATGTTTTTGTTCTTTCAGCAAAATATTTCCTATTCAGTGTCTATTTGCTCACAGTGTTTTAGTGGTATACAACTGATAAATAGTAAAGCATATGTTTCTAAGTGTGTATGATTTGATAAATTTTGACATGTTCATTCCTATGAAGCTGACATCACACGAGGCTAATGTACCCATCAGCCTCACTCAGTAGACATGAGGTCATACCTTGAACCTATTACCAGGCAACCACTGGTATTTGTCACTTTAGATTAGTTATATTTTCTAGTTTTACTGTTTTATGTGAATAAAATTACACACCATGTCTTTTCTTTTTTTCAAGAGAAAATTTAGACTCCTTTGATAGTTTTTTTTAATTCAAATCTTTACTGATATATTATGAATACACATCATCATCACATTCAACATGGAGAGCTTGTCTCAGAATGTGACATGACTTGATTCTCATTTTTCTCCTTCTCGACCCACCTGCAACCCCACAGACCCTATATACATAAGCTTTGTTTCCTTTTTAAAATTATTATCACATTTTCCCCTCGTTATTTACCCCTACACCCTCTTTCCTTTTAAATATTTTCTATTTCACAACATCAACTATATATACTACAACTCATTTACATCTTCATTTTCTCCTACCACAGAAAACATATGATATTTACACATTTGTCACCTATTTATTCACTTATGAGGATGTCCTGAAGATACATCCATTTGGGTATGAATGATTCAATCTTACCAATTTTCATGGCAGAATAATACTCCATTTTATAAAAGAAAGACATTTTTATCCAGTCTCCTGTTGATGAACATTTTGCTTGTTTCCAAGATTTAGCAATCACAAAGTGAGCTGCTATAAATGTGGGTGCACATATGTTACTGTGATATGAATCTTTTAATTCTTTTGTGCATATACCTAGCAAAGCAATGGCTGGGTCAAATGGGACCTCCAGTCCTAGCTTTTTGAGGAATCTCCGCACAGATTTCCACAGAGGATGTACAAGTTTACACTCCCACCATATTGTCAAGATTCAGGAAATCTTTACAGTTCCTTACAGATAAGTTTAAGAAACAGTGTTAACGACTTCAAACACATTGGTTACCCAATGTACAAATGTATCTTATTTATACAATAATAAAATGCCTATTTAATCAAAGCCAATAGATGTAGGATCAAATTTTAAGGTGTAAACATATATTAATTACTTTGTATGTATTAAATTTATGTAGTCTTTCTAGGCATAGTGGTATACACCTGTAATCCTAGCACTTGGGAAGCAGAGGCAGGAGGATTATCACAAGTTTGAGTCTAGCCTGGGATACATAAAGAGTTCAGGGCCTTCCTGAACTACAAAGTGATACTTTATCTCAAAAAAAAAAAAAAGAAAAAGAAAAAATTATACAGTCTTAACTCTATAACTTAGTTTTATTTTTTAAAAAAATTTAATATATTTATTTATTTAGCAGTACAGGAAAATCAAACTCAGGCCCATGTACTTTCAAGGTTGGCACCACACCAGTTGAGCTAAATCGCTGGCTCCTCTATAACTTAACTTTAAAGCTTTGACTCAAGGCATAGCTTGTTTTTAGATATATACATACATAAATGTCCAAATATATGTTTCATCATAAACTAAGATAATAGTTATTTATAACCTATCATGAACTGATTACTAAAAACATTGTACAGGTTAACATTCACATACTTTTTAACTTTTTTATTGAACTCTTTCTGGTACATTTTATATATAATTTCTTTTGTTTTGCTCAGAATAATTACCTTGTGATGTGCCCACATTTTTTTTGTGTGTTAATAGCATGATTCTTTTTACTTTTGCTTTTTATTCTATTGTAGGAACATACCAGTTTATCCATTCACCTGTGCTGAAATTTGAGTTAATTCCAATTTTTGTTTATGTCAATTAAAAAAAAAATACTAGGGAACAAACTCATGGCCTTGTGCTTGCAAGGCAGTCGCTGGAGCCGCTGAGCTAAATCTCTAGCCCCAGGTAATTTTTAATGAGTGCTTATTGATAGCATGAATTAATGGGTTTCACTTTGACAGATTTATACACACACATCATTCTTGGATCATTTTAGTACCCCCTCACCTGCTTTGCTCTCCCCTCTCTCCTATTCTCACACTGACGAGAGGGGATGAGAGGGGATTACTATGCATATAATAATAAAATAAAAATTTCAAATGCAATCAAATGTATGTTTTGTGCTAATTTATGCATTCATTTATCTTTGATAAATACTTAACCATAGAATAGTCTTATTACAAATACAAATTTAATTAAAACAAGTGCAACTCCTTTTCTAAATTGATCTTAACATTTTACATTTCCAACAGTACCCACCATAGGGCACTTTACTCATGTTACCTCCTCAGCCCTTTATACAGTCAATAGTCTTCAATTTTTGACTTTTCAATGCATGTGTAAATATACTTCATGGTTTTCTTTGAATTGACCTTATGATGTTGGCTGTCCTCTTTTGGTGCTTATTTGCCATCACTCTTTCCTCCTTGGCTAAGTATCCAAAAGTTTTCCCATTTGTCACTGAGTTGTGTTCTCTTAGGAGGACTCTAGTGAGCTTTTTAGAAATCTAGACAACATTTCCAAAAGCTATCCCGATCTTTAGCATGTCTTTGCAGTTTCTGAACAGTTTCCTTCACAGTCTTTTAATGTTATATCCAGTGTATTAATTTTTCTTATGTAAATTATGAATATATATTTTTATAATTAAAGATTACAAATATTTACCTTATTTATCTTACGTTTCTCTTATGTTTTCCTTGGGAAATCTTATCATTCTGATTTTATGTTTAAAATTATATTACATTTAAAATAATTTTTCTATATGGTTTGTGGTTTGAAGGCTCATTTTTTTGGTATATGAATATCCAGTTGTTTAGAATAACTTTTTGAAATAAATATACTTTTCTCATGTTTTGTACCTTTATAGGAAATCTCATGTTTATATGTGTGGTTCTATTTCTAAAATCTTTTTAAATCCACTGATATATTTGATCTATCTTCAGATCAGTGCAAAACTCATTTGATCACTTGTAGCTTTATAACAAATTTTGACAAGTTCTCTTTCAAAGGTGTATTGGCAATTCTAGTTGTTTTGCAAACAAGAATTTTATAGTTAGCTTGTCAATTTCTACAATGTAGATTGGTTTGCAGTTGAGATGGTACTGAAACTGTTATTCAGTTTTGGGGCAATTGATATATTAGTAGTAATGAATCTTATCCAATTCACAAGAAGTCAGCATGTATATCACTTTAGGGAAACTTAATTTCTCTCTATAATGCTCTATAATGACTATGTATAGTTTCTATACATATTTTGACACATTAAGTATTTTTCAAATACTCTAGATAATACAGATTTCTACATTTAGTTTTTTAGCATTTCTATGTCAATATATTTATCTCTTGATACATATACTAAAGCTGTGCTTATTAGTTGTAATGATTATTTTGCAAATGCAATAACATTTTCATTTCAGGTTATTCCTTTCCATCCTGAATCTTCTAGTTTTCTTTTATTTTTTTTTTAAGACAGGGTTTCACTTGCAGTTCAGGCTGGCCCTGAACTCACTAGATAGCATGTAGCCCAGGTGAGCTTCAAACTCATAGCAATCCTCCTGCTTCTGCCTCCCAAGTGCTGGGATTACAGGTGTGAGCCACCATGCCCAGCACTGTGGTGTGTGGTACTGATTGCTGCTGGGCATGAGTCACCATGCCAGGCATTGTTGTATGTGGTTACCGGGGATCAAATCCAGACCCTTACACTTGCAAGACATGTGCTGGAACCACTGAGCTAAATCCCCAGCCCCTTTTTTGTTCTTTTAAAAAAACTGTCATTTTTATACTGACTAGATTTCACACTACAGGATAAAGATGAATTTGATGTTCTTGCTTTATTTGCTAAACCTGTGAGTTAACATTTTAATTATTCAGTTTTTTATTGTAATACTACCTGGGGGCCTTGCTTGGGTATGTTTTATTGAGTAGAGAAGCTTCCTGCCACTGCTAAGAGTTATTTTTGTGTTTATCAATAACTAGCGTTGAAAGTTTTCAAATAATTTTTATCAACTATTTCAATGATTGTGTGCTTTTTGTAATTTTCAGTTTGTTAAAATGATGACTTATGCTGACTTTCAAATGAAAAACTGGTCTTTGCACCCGAAATCCCACATGTGGTTTCCTTTCCATATTTTATTCTGAAAATTTAAAAAGTATCTTTGGATAAACACATATCAGTATCCAGCTCTATTTTCCTATAGATTTTCTTTTGATATAGTAACCCTCACCTGACACAATACATTTGACAGAATTTTTTTAGCATAAAAGCTTCAGAAGAATTTTCATAGAATTTCTGATCTGAGTCTAAACTGTATTTATAACTACTGATTCATAACTAAGATAGTATAATTCTATTCAAATTGTCTATTTGTACTTGACTGAAATTAGTAGTTTCTGTCTTTTAAACAATTTATTTTCCCAAATTAGTAACTTTATTGACAATTGATAATGTTATCAATTTCACATGTGTTTGATCTATAACTATCCTGCCCTTTTCATTAAATATATAGTACAGTAATTTTCTATATTCCTTCGTTTTCCCTGGTCAGCCTGTCTAGAAGTTTATTTTATTAATTTTCTCAAAATGCTAGATTTTTGTTTGTAGTTTACTTTTTCATGTATTATAATTTTCACATTATAGTTATTTACTCTTTCATTGTTGTTTTTGTGCTATATAAATTATAAGATGTGTATCTTACATATTTGACCAAGTATACTATTTCTGGTACTTCGTATTCCTTGGCATAGATCTATATAATCGTCTGATCTTTTTCTTTCTGTTTTACAATTTCTTATCATCCAGGTCTGCTAGTCATGAACTGTTATATGATTGAAAAATGCTCCATTTATTGAATGACAACTTCCTATGGACAGAATTCCTAGTAAAATTCTTCATTCTCAGTGTTTTCAGCACATTCAAAATTGTGCTCTCGTCTTCTCAATTGCGGTTACCAAGAAGAAATTTACTTGTTTTGTCCTTTTCCCCATTTTGCTTGAACATTATTTTCCCTTTAAGTTGTGTCTTATACTGGTACAAATCCCCATTATGGAGTGCAATCATGATGTCTATATTTAATGTACCAATAAAGATAATTAAAAAACATTTGAATTATAGATTGACAACAATTGATACATTGTACTGATTTAACCCAGCATGGTGTTGTAATCCAAACATGTTACCTGAGATACGATGTTCTGTCTCTCTGTAGTCTCCTCCAGGCTATAATGGTTTATGTATATCTCCCCTCACCTCAGCTAATTGCAATTTTCTCTTTGTCGTTAGCTTTGAGAAATATAATTATAATGTGGGCCACAATTTCTTCAAGAATTTTACTTTAATTCTTTTCCCTTGGGGTTTATTGAGCTTAGTGGATCTGTTTGCTTATAATTATTTTAAAACTTAAAAAACTTGAGGTTACTAATTCTATACATGACTTATTTTTGCTCCTGTTCTTTTTCAGGAATTCAAATGAGATGTACATGAGGCTGTTTGTTGTTCAGCTCTTTATTCCTTTATTTCTGAGTTCCCTTTGAATAGTTTTTAATTACAGTATTTTTTAAGTTCAGTATTTTTTTCCTGTAGCATCTAATTTTCCATTAATGCCATCAAATATATTTCTCATCACACACATTGCCAATTTCCTCTCTAGAGTGTGATGTGACTTTTAAAAAATGTATTCCATGTATCTACTTAACACTTTGAATCCTTGCTTTAGCTTTGTGAACATATGGAGTGGTTATAATTGTTTTATTATCCTTGTCTGCTAATTCTAACATCTGTGTTACATCTGTGTCCATTTCAATCAATTGGATTTCCTCTTTATTTTAGGTCATAGTTTTCTTCTTTGTATGCTTATGAATTTTTGATTGAATGTCAAAATTGAATCTCATATTAATCTGTCTTTATTTCTATAAATACTTTCAATTTTGTTCTAGAACACAATTTAACTAAAGACAACTTAATCATTTTAAATCTTTTAACTTTTGTTAGCAGGACCAGAGCAACATTTGGTCTAATAATTAACCTCTGCTACTCTGACAAACATTTCTGATTATTCCAACCATGCTATGTGCATTTTTTTCAAGCCAAGTGTAAGAAATAAGGACTATTTTCAGCTTTGCCTGAGAGCCAAACATTCCTCCCTCTAATCCTCTTAGATGAGTTCTTTCTCCAGCCATTATTAGTTACCTTATATACATGTTTTGATTTTCACTTGGGTAAAGCCTACACATTTCCAGAGATCTTTCCTCCCTAAAACCCTCTCTTTTTTCATAGTCTACCATGTGAATTCTTACTACTTTGGTCTCTTAAACACAGTTATCAATTTGGCTACCAGAGTGCCCCTCCCAAAGCCTCAATTTGATTTCTTTTTGCCTCATTAGTCACCGGATACCTCTCAATTTACCTTAACTTTAATCTCAGAAATAGCACCTCCTTTCTTTCTTTGTTTACTCGTTTGCTGTTATCACTCTAATTTATATGCTAATATATCCAAATTTTTATTTCTGTCTTGGACAATCTCATCTAAAGAACCTAGTTAACATATTCTATAAATGGCTTATATGTATATTCTACCCTCATATACTAAAATGATGTGTATGAATCCAAATTGTGATCACCTTGACTTCTTTCCCATCTCTCTTGTTACAATTTTTCCAGATTTTTAGGGTGAAAATCCCAGAGAAATACTGGAATCAAAGTCTCTTTCTTTACCACTCTATACTGATAATGTCTTTTAAAATATATCCAGAAACTAACCATTTTCACTACTTCCTTTGCAAAAAACCTCATACTTTGCCAGATATAATTTAGTTAAAACTTCAATGTTAATCAAATACATTATAGAGTACTATTACAGAAAATATAAATAGTATTGAAATCTGACAAATTGTGTAAGTAGAGGACAGCCAGAAGAATTGTATATTTAAGACCAAGATATTGTACAGACTTTCATCAATAATGTATTTTCAAATGTTTTGAATAAATGTTTTATTTTAAATTAATTTTATATCTATAGAAAAATTTCAAAGGTATTTCAGTTATATTTTTATAGCACCTACCAAGTTTCAGTTTCTTCTACTCTTGTTTTATAATATTATTTTTCATTTATAAATACCTGGAGGTGAACATTAGTATATTATTATTTAGCTAAGTCTAAACTTTATTTATAATTCATCTGTTTTTCCAAACTCTTACTAATCTTCTCAGACCCAGAACAGAATACCACAGAGCATTTCATTGTCATGTCTCCAATCTCATGCTCTATACCATTTTCTCATTATCTAAACCCTTCTGAGCAGTCCTGGGAAGCTGTTGATGATACTTTTTCACATGTTATCTGTCTGAAATATTTCTCATGGTTCGAGTGGATTTCATGGATTCTGAAAGGACTTCATAGAGTTAAGTTCCTTCCCTCGTACGCTCTATCAGTGGACACATGACTGCCATAGGACGATGTTGATATTAATCTTGACCATAGAGTCTTTGTCAAAAGTTACAAAGTTACTACTTATATCTTGACATACCCTATTTATTGGAGACAATTCACACAAAAGCTCAGAGGAAAATTTAGTCTTCTGTAAGAAAATTGTAACTATTCTCCATTTATTTATTTTTGAATAATATGTCTAATGTTGCCATATGTACATGTTTGTTTATTTCATATTTGGGGGTAATACCCATGATATATTGCTTATTTTGATATTTAAATGTTTCTAGCTTTGTCCAGGTAGAGCACTTTCAGGTTGTCTCTTATGTCTCATTGATAGAATTCCATATATTTATGACTTTTTTTTTCAAGCACTTTACTTTCAAACAATGAGAAAAAGTAATACCAACTGAAAAATGTTTAGGTTTTTCTAACACTGTGCCCTTTATGAAGGCGGCACATTTGTCATTGGCTTCAATTACTTGCTACAGCAAGATGCCTGGGGACAACTATTTAATTGGGTTAAGATGCTCTGTTAAAGTGTTTCTTTTCAGTCTAGCTCAAGGCTGATTGGTGCTTCTGAATTTCCTAATCTGCATAATGTCTTTGAATTCTTCATTCCATCCTGAACTCTAGTGGTAACTGTCATAGAATAAGCAACTATGTCTATACAGGCCCATTTACATTAGTATATATGCCAATTTAACATCTAAAATGCTTATATTTAGTTGTATCATTCTTTAAGGAAAATAATGTCTCTAGTATATTTTCCTTTAGCCAATCAGAGTTAGCCAATTGGAAACACATAGTGTATGAGATACGCATACAGAGAATGAGGAGAAACTCAGAAGTGAATCAGGTGGCAAAAGCACACATGATCAGTTATTTTACATCTTTCAGCTTTTCACGGTTCCTAATATGAATATGTACACAAGCTAAAGCATGAAACAAATTTCTGACATGGAATGTATATAGCTAGGATTTGACTGCATGAGCTAGAAAGTACAATATAATATTTAAGATTCAACAAGTTAAAACTTCATGATGTGTTGTGTTTATTAAGAATGCATTTTTACAATATTAGCGGGTTGCCTGTTAGACTCTGTTGTTACCTACATTAATGTCACACAGCAGATTCTCACAGTAGACTTTTTACCTCTATCTTTTTAAAAATTAAATGCAATGACTAATATTAACATTGTGTAATTCCAGATGTCAACTCTTCAACTCCATTCAACAAAACTTCCCTCAGTCTGAGAATTAACATGTGCACTAGGTTTTTAGTTTATCTTAAGATAAAATTGTTGTGTTTAGTGACTAAACATATCATTACACAGATGCCTGATCCCCTCTTGCAGCTGTTTTTGCTGCTTTGATTCCACACAGTGCCATGGCTTCTCTTGCTTTCCTGTGGCACGATGTGAGGGAAGTCTGAGGCTGAGGGGTTCTGGCTGGTTTGTGTAATGTGTCTGCCGAAAGCTAAACTTGCATTGTAATGAGGTCAGATTGCATTTCTAAGCAAGGTCACACTCCAGGGTTGGTAGAACGCCAAGAAAATCGAAGTGCTGACAGGAACATCTAAAAGGTGGTGCTTCGGTAGGTGGCGCTCTTTCCTCCTCACAAACCGCACTTCCTGAGGTCAATGGTCAGATTGAAGTTGTCTTTCAAAGTAGACTTACAACCTGTCCTCTTTTGCCCATTACAGATTCAATTAGTATTTGGTAGGAGGAGCATGGTTTCTAGTTTTTTTCAGAAAATGGGAATGTTTACTTTAATCCTTGTTTCCTGGGTAAATAGAGTTCTATATTTTGGTTTGCTTTGTCTATAATTTTCACTTGATGAGCCAGACTTACCATGCAGGAACATATGCCCCTGAAACTTTTATTCTGCTTGGAAAACATTTTCATATCTCCATATGAGCTTTCTTTTGTCCAATGATTTATGAAATTCTCAGTTTCCAGAGTTGTACAGACCTCAAAATTATACTGCTCTGAAGAAGTTTCATGTTTTAATGTTTACCTAAAATATAAGTAGTGGTTTATCTCTTCTTTCTTCTTGAGCTCAACAAATAGCACCATTAGCTTTTATTACATTAAATACCAACTATTGAATATTCAACCTTTGCATGCTGAATACCAACCAACTCAGGGGACTGAATGACTAATGAATTAATCTTCCTGGTCAAATTCTTTTCTCTTCCATTGTAAAAATTTTTTAAATGAAGCAGCAAAAAATGAGATAAAAGAAAGAAACATAAAATGAAAATTCAATCATCAGTGTTAAGCATGCTTACCCGTTAAAAAAAGCACACTGAATCCCTTTCAGAAAAATTACTCATGAGATTTCATCATTTCATTTACTTCTAGTCTAAGTAGAAGAGAGACTGGAACCCTCCCTTCTCATCTTCACAGAAGAACCTGAAACCCTTCAGACAATGAGCCATGATCTAAAACTACCTGAAAAATTAGTTTTTCTCCTGTGATTATTAAACACATTTTCTTGTTTTCTTTTTCAAAAGTTTGTTCCTTTTTATTTCCCTGATTCCTTTAGTCTTTGTTTGCAATGTGACTTTGCTTTTGTTAAAACGTTGAAAGAATGTCAGGTGTGACTGAACTTGGGATTTACAAAAGCAAAGGGGTATGAGTAAATTCATTTGAGATTCCATAAGTGCAATCTGAAAAGGTTGCTTGGTTATGATGGTTTGACATTTACTCTGTGCCCCCTAGAATGCTGTGCAGAAAGGAAAAGAAAATCTCATGCACTTGCTGGCACCTGTGCAGCAGGGCAGGCATTCACTGACAGGTACCAATGGGGAGAGTCCACTGAGTCAGGTGAATTTGATCATCTTAGAAAGAAATGAAAGACACAATTTTCTAAGGATGTTTCAATGACATAAACCATTATCATTCTTTGATGATATTTTTGAACCCTCTTGAACGGCTTTCTTCAGACCTCCATGAAGCCTCATTCCATTAGATTTGACACTCCAACCAGTGCCACCCGCAAACTCTAGTTACAGAATTCTATGATCCGCAAAGCTCCCTAAGCTCCTTTGGCTCCTATTCCTAGAACAATACTGTGCTGTACATAGTATTAATTGTTTCTGATGACAGGGATAATTTTAGAGAGGAGTTGGCTGGCTTCTCTGGTCTCCTTATTTGCACTCTTTGTGACAAGTTGTGGAAGAAGCCAGGCATGGAAGCTCTGAATTCCCTCGTAGCTGACTCACAGTCCTGAGGCTCTGGATTTCCTTGGGAATCCAGCCTTTTTTCCTTAAACAGGTCAGAAAATACAAAGCGGGATTTAGACTGAATTGTCTGAGCTTGATTCTGAGTGAACTCAGCCATCTTTTCTGAATCTTTTGACCTACAAAATTTTTAACAAATCTTGACTGCAAATAGGAAAAATTAAACAGAACAATTCGGACCTGGGATAAGTTTTAAAATATCCTATCAGTAGAGAAATTCATTATCATATTAACATATACTAGCTCCAACTTATTTCACTTGACAGTGTGTTCTCACATTGTTGCACATTCTGGATAAGAACTTGAGAAATGATATATTAAAATAAAGGATACTAGCTCTGTCACCTTCTAACTTTATATTAACTCGAGAAAAACTGCATCTCTGCTTCATGCTTTTCTACATTCTCTTCTTTCTTGCAAGACTATTTTCCTTGAAGAAATTACTGTCTGATTTTTTTGGCTTGTCAGCAAACCTTTAAAAATCTATAGCAGATGTCAGTTAATTCGAGTAAACTTAGTTTGTTCCTTACCAAAGCAACCTGACCCCATCTCTCCACTTCCTGTCCAAAACAGGAAATTGAGTTTCCATGTCATGTCCTATGTCTTGAAATGATATGAATACCATCTTCTATATACATGAAGCTTTTGACTTGGTGTCATAGAAACACAAGTTGTGAAGCTACCACAATGAACTATGATTTAAAACTTACTCAGTAGACATCAACTGAACTGAATTTATCTAATGTAAAATTCAGAGTTTCAACTCTTTTTCCTATGGAATTGAAAAGAATTTTTGTTATAATTTAGCTCAGTCCAGTCAATTTACAGATAAGTAAATTATACTCAAAGTCATTAATTGATCAACTTGTTTTGCAGTGGTAGGCAATGGCAGATAGGGTTGGATACTAATTCAATGTTTGTGTATCTGTTCCTTCCCTGGCAGCAGGACACCTCTAAAGCTTCTGAATTGAAATGGTATCATCCCTTTGAAAAAACATTGACTATAATATCCTGACCTTGGAAAACAGACTTGAGGAAAGACTCATGTTATTTTCAGTGTGTTGGATGATGGTGACTCTAGCTAAACTGAACAATCTCTACTTCCATTTTTGGTTCTCAGGTTAAATAGCACTTTGCACTTCTTTCCTTGTAAGATCACAGAGTTCTCTACAGATACTAATTAGGTCTCATGACACTCCCCTGTGGAAATAATCTTAGTATTATGACTAAAATGGTACTAAATATGTTTAAGGTGTTTAACCTAAAGTGAAGAAAAAGCCTTAAGTAATTCAATATTAGATTCCCAGGACTGAAAGCATAGCAGTGTCAGGAAACTCAAAAACATTCTTGGTACAGACTGAGGAAGTAGACACAACTTTGTCCAAAGCACACATCTTCCACTCAGCCTGCCCCACTTTGCTCCTTCCCACACCCTCTAGCTCTACTTTCTCTAGAAATTCTTTCCTCCTCCCTTTATCCTTTTCGATCTCCATCATAGCAAGTTTCTTTAGCAACCTGATTCTTAACCTGGATAATTGACTCTTTAACAGAACAATGCCTTATGTAGGTGGCCATTGTTTGGAAAACTACATTATTGTGCCTCTAATTCTGCAGTTCAGGGTGAAAACATATTATCTTGTACATTTTATATATATTTTTTCATGTCATCTATAATCTACTCTAAGCACCTACTCAAACTTCTGCTTGGTGATGTATTATGACTCAAACTGTGTAGGGCCCTTTGTGTGTGTGTGCACAGCATAGTACATTTATTTCATTAGGGAGTGATGGATAAGGAGACATCTCATGCAGTGAAGACCACTGATAAAGAACATGTAACTTTGGAACACAGCTTTCACTGCTGAAGTGGTCATTAGCTGGCTTGTCTGAGTTTCCTGAATGGAGGGACAGTTTGGCTTCCCAGCTTCTCTAGAGAATTTAACATCTACATGTATCTCTTGACCTGGGAGGCCTTTTAATCTCAGTGTAACATTAGAAGGGACTCTGGGAAGATCCCTTGGCCCATAACACCTGTGCTTTTGCCTCTGCAAAGCTTTACTCCCCATCTTCTCCTGTTTAGTCACTTCTAACTTCCCATCCCATGATTTTCATCCTCTGCACCTGAGTGTATGATAAAATCTTCCTCTAAAACGTCTTTTTTTTAATCTTTATTGGTACATTAAATATATACATCATGATTGCACTCCATAATGGGGATTTGTACCAGTATAAGACACAACTTAATTCTCATTTTTTCCCATAGCCCTACCCACCCTACCACCTCCCAATATACATAAAATTTGTTTCCTTATTTTTTTGTTACAATCTCAACATTTTCCCCTTTCACCCTAGAAATTAAATTCTATCACCTCTTCCTTGGGGAAAGGATAGGAAAGAATATCCTGTTGAGACTGTTTTTACTTCTCCACTCTTACCCTTCACTCATCTTTCTCTGGGGCCTGCCTGTCTCCCTTCCCTTCTGCCTTTCATTCCCCCATCCTTCTGACTTATTCTCCTCCTCTACAGATTTTAACAGGCTCAATCCAATTTCCATACTGTCCTTACACAATGCTAATTGTCTCTTCCTTACATATTTTTATGTTTTTTAAATTTCCCTCTCTGTGTTAGTTACTTTTCTCATTGCTGAGATAAAATATCCAACACCCGAAGGTAAAGGAGGAAAAGTTTATTTGGCTTACAGTTCACGGAGGTTTCAGTCCATAATTGGCTGGCTCCAAGGCAGGAAGCAGGGGGCCATGATTCATGGTAGAGGAAGACAGCAGAGGAACCAGAGACCTTAACAGAATCTTTCTTCCCCTTTTATTTTATTCAGGCTTCTTACGGTCAGTAACATCCTAGTGCTACTTACGGTCAGTAACACTCATCCTAGTGCTCCCAGGATCTAACCCACCATGTATCAATCACACATTCTAAATTAGGCCACCTCCAGAATAGTCTACGATAAAATAAGACCTTGGGGAGACATCTAGACACAAGCCATAACACTGTCCTGACATTTGATATGCAAACTCCTGTATCCCAACCAAAATTTCATCAACAACTTGAACATTTAATAATCATTTGAATGATCCCAAAATCTGGGATGTTTCAGTCAGAAAAGGACATTTCTTGAATCCTTTATTGACAAATAAGAAATGTATGTAGATAAGGGATAGAATGTGTTTTTTTGTTTTTGTTTTTGTTTTTTTTTAAGGTTTTTTGAGACAGGGTCTCGCTTTGTGGTTCAGGCTGGCCCTGAGCTCAGCCTCAAACTCACGTCACAGCAATGTTCCTGCCTCTGCCTCCCGAGTGCTGGGATTATAGGTGTGAGCCACCACGCCTGGCACTGGTATGTGGCACTGGTTGCCGCTGGGGTGAGTCTCCACACCCAGTATTGTTATGTGGTTACCAGGGATGGAACCCGGGTCCTTGCGCTTGCAAGACAGGCGCCAGAACCACTGAGCTATATCCCCGGCCCAGAATGCGGTTTTTTGATATATGTGATTACTATAGAAAGATTAAATCAAGATAATTAGAATAAAGTGGCAATTCATGTAACCAAGGAAGTACTTTGTCACTGAGTTGTACTTGTGTTTCTTTTCTAACAGGTCTTGCATTTTAGTAATTTTGAAATACATACTGTGTCACTATTAACTATGGTAAACAAATGAGCAAGAGGCTGCTGAATGTTACTCCTGTCTAACTGTATCTCTGTATCCTTTGGTGGTCATTTTCCTTTTTCCCACTCTACTCTGCCTTATCCCAGGCTCCTATGATCCCTATTCTACTTTCTGCCTCTACATGCTTGATTATTATAGATTTCACATACAAGTGAGATTCTGTAGCATTTATCTTCCTGATTTGTGTTAGTTAGCATTGTCCCTCAACAGATGAATAGAAAAGGAATGGCATATATACACCATGGGATATTACACAATCGTCAAACAAGAGAGAAGAGAGATGCTTCTATAGGGTTTATTTTCCTTGTGAAGCATACTCTAGCCTTTCAAAAGTAGCTTCTAGGGCCTGGATTTAGCTCAGTGGTTCTGGTGCTTGTCTTGCAAGATCTGGGTTCAATCCCTGGTAACCACATACAATACTGGGTGTGGAGACTCACACCCAGTTGCAATCCATACCACATACCACAGTGCCGGGCGTGTTGGCTCATGCCTGTCATCCCAGCACTCAGGAGGCAGAAGCAGGAGGATTTCTGTGATATGAGTTTGAGGCTGAGCTCAAGGCCAGACTGAATTACAAAGTGAGACCCTGTCTCAAAAAACAACCAACCAACCAACCAAACAAACAAAAAGTAGCTTCTGTTGTAAATTCTGTTCTCAACAAGGTGAATCTTTGTTGACATAGTACTATATTTTAATTACTGGTTTTTATGTCTATATGTCCAATAATTCTGAAATGATCTAGGGTGCTCCTTACATCTCTATATTTTTAGCACCCTCCATACCTCCATTTCTCAGTTGATTGTTTTCTTTGCAGTGTGTAAGCTTTTTAGATTTATGTAATCCCATTTATCTAGTTTTGTGTTTGTTGTCTGTGCTTCTGATAAGATAAAGGCCCAATTTCATTTATCAGTCTGAGAATATTCACTTTTCCAGACCATCCATGGAACAAAGTTTTCCTTGACCCTGTGTTTTCTTGGTACCCTTATTGAGATCATTATGTCAACTAGTATTTAATGTAGAATTCTATTCCTATAAAATCTGTGTGTGTGTGTGTGTGTGTGTGTGTGTGTGTGTGTGTGTGTGTGCATGCCTATGTGTGTGCTGGTACCATGCTGATTTAAATCCTAGAGCTTTTTGATATGTTTTCAGGTCAAGCAGTATGATGGCTCCACTTTTGTTCTTTTGACCCAGGGTTGCTTTTACTATTTGCAGACTTTTGCCATTCTCTAAATATTTCAGGGATTTTTAAAAATATCTCTGTGAAAACTGTCATGGGAATTTTGATAAGGATTTCAGAGAATCTGTACAATGCTTTGGGCAATGTGGATATTTTGAAAATATTAATTCTTTCAAGATATAAACATACTTATCTCTTCATTTTTTTCTCTCCCCTAAATGTTTTCATTATTGCCTTAGAATTTTCAGTGTACAGATTTTTATGACTTTAGTTTTGTTTTTAAGGTTTTTTTTTAACTTATTAATGCTATTTCTACTTGGAACTGAGTTCCTCACCATTTTGTATAGTTCATAACCATATAATACAATGATTTTGTGTGCTGCTTTTGTATTATGCAAACTTGCTGGATTCATGTATTCTAAGAGTTTTTGAACATTTTCTACATAAAAGAACAAGTCATATGGAAAAAGTTAAAATTTAATGTCTCTCTTTTCACTTTGGATGTCCATATTTTTCTTATTTGATTATCTTGGTATTGATTTTGAGTATTACAATGGATAGAAGTAACAACAGTAGACACTTTACTGGTTCATGATCTTAGAAAACCTGCTTCTAAGTGCTAACTATTGAGTATGATGTTTGATACAAGCTTGGAACTTACCATCTTCATGTTGTTCAATACATTCTTGTCATGTCAAATACATTAAGAGACTTTAGAAATGCTATTCTCATTTTAAACACTATTTAATAATATCTCATTTTTAATAAAGCCCCAATTTCTCTTTGTCTTTCTTACTTTTATCATTGTTGAGACACAGTATCTGACACTCAAAGTTAGAGGAGCAAAAGTTTATTTGACTCACAGTTTGTAGAGGCTTAGTCCCCAGTTGACTCCAAGGCAGGGTGGCAGGGCACAGGGGCACCACAAAGGAGAAAGAGTCCAAGACAAGCAGGCAGAGGAGTGTATATTGTCCTTCTTTCTTTCATATGTTTTATGCAGGCTGCCTGCCCTAGGCAGGTGTTGTGTTCATGCCCTCAATCCCAGCCACAGTTAGGCCAAACCAATCAGTGGAATGATTTGTTAAATACACACTTTTGGTTCCAGCACTACACACTCTGGAGCTAGCCACATCTGAAAAAGGCCTTGTGAGGGTGCGGAGGACATTTAGATATAAAATATAAAGTCACTAAAAAGACTAGCAAGAAAAAGGCAAATTTTTCAGAACATGACAGAAAAGATGACTGAGGACATCACATGAACAAGCAGAACTCCAGCCTTTGCTGCTTTGGGGTTGCACAGGTGGAAGATTTTGCTTTGAGAAGAAAGCTGCAGAGCACCATGTTCCAGAACAGTGGAGCTCTAGAGAATGTGTTCCTTGGGGTTGTGTTCAGAGTGCTCACTAATTCAGGCACTTGACCCATAAAACCAAGAGAGAAGGAAGCCTGGCTACTCTTCCTGCTGGCAGTAGACCCTGGTATTTTCTACCTGAAGTGGGTTTCAGGTGCATACAGATTGCAATATTCTGGTGTTAAGATGACATGCACCGAGATTTCAAAAGGAGGCCTCAGAGAGCCTCAGAGAACAGACAGTGTGCCTCTGAGTGAGCAGTGTGTAAAGATATGGGTGTGAAAGCAGAGGTGACATAGAGCCCCCAGAAAGTTGGAGAAGCCAGGATCCTTGATTGTTCAAGGAAAGCTGCAAGGAGTAGGAAAGCAAAGAGCGAAGGCATGGGAGCTAGAGTCAGCTGCAGTTCAACATGGGGGCACCACCTTACCCTTGGGAGTTTACAGCTTGCCACAGACTGCCTCCAATTCTACAAGTGGAACTAAAGGACTTCATGTTTGTCCTGCTGGATTTTAGATTTGAGTCCATTTCTTTGTATCCCCTATTTATAACTTTGGGGATGGAATTATCTATCTTCTGGTTCTGAGAGTTGGAAGTGTTTGGCTTTCTTTTCATTTGTACTGAAGCTTGCAGCTAAGAGTTTGCCTCAGATCTCAGAAGACTTTGTTGGTCTTAGACTTTTCAGCAGTGCTGAAAATGTAGCTTTGACAACTTTTAGAGATGGACTAAATAACTTTTTGCATAAAGGAATATGCAAGAGTCTTTGGGAGGGTCAGGGGCAGAGGGAGAACGTTATGGCTTGTTTCTAGATGTCCTCCTAAAGCCTCAGGCAATTCTATGGGGTCATTTCAGATGTGGCTAGATCTCCAGTGTGTGGTGCTGAGATCAAGGGTGTGCAATCACTATCTCAGCTCTCTACCTGGTTTGGTATAATTCTGGCTAGGATTAAGGATGTGAGGCTTACATAAAATAAAGAAACAGAGGACTAACATACTCTAGCCTTCTTGTCTTACACTATTTCTCCCTCGCATTGCCTCTTTGTTCTGCCACCTGCCTTGGAGCCAGCCGACAATTAACTGAAACGTCTACAAGCTGTGAGCCAAATAAAACTTCCATTCTTTAAATTTGGGTGCTGGATAATCCATCTCTCAGCTATGAGAAAAGTAACTAATACATCTCTGCATCCTTTTGCATGGGGAAGGGTAGAGTGACTGACTTTGTGATCAGTAATGACACTGAAGAGAAATTTAGAAGGTTGTGATCCCTGGTAGGCCTCGAAGAACGTGTGCTCTCTGAAGTGGAGATAAACCTTAGATGACTGGTCTCTGAAACACTGTGATGAGGAAATGGAGTTGAGCAGTTTACTTGAAGGGGGACAGGATTGGAAAAAATATTGCTGTAACATAAAAGACCTAAGAAATTATGGTAAAGGTTTCTATAACATATAAGAAGAGATAGAAAGATAGAAAAGAGACCAGAATCATGAGGTCCTGCAGGAAACAAAAACTGTTAGAATTCATCTGAAGAAAGAAGCATATTCTTTTACCAGACATGTAGAGAAGGTCAAGTTCTACCCAAAGATAAGGACAGCTGAGGAGCTGATATAGAGATTGTTAGCCAAAAAAAAAAGAATAGTAATTAAGTTAAAGAGAAGAAAAGAAAAATCACTGCCTCAAATAAAAATCACTCTTTTCAGAAAGCGAACAGTATATGAAAGTGATGGAGAAGATAATTTAGTTGGATCCCAAGAAAATTTATACCAGGCTTTTGTGCTTGATATCAGGCACCAGTGAATAAGAAATAAAATAAACTGGAAACATCGAGGGTGGATAGAAGAAAGAAGGAAATTATCTCAGTGGCTAACATGGTTGATGGGGGAAAAAGAATACAAAACAAAATAGCAACACTTCCTCACTCTGAAAATAAAAAGTACCCAACACAGAGAAGCCAGACTAACTCTAAGAAGACAACTCTGAGACAGTCTGAGTTTAAAAATAATGACACTAAAATATAAAATAAATAAAAATAACGATCCTAATGGATTATAATACTCTGAACAGAATAATAATGCTGGAACCAATACTGGTAATAAGTGAACAAATAAATACCTGGAGAGGACCAGGTAGAGTCACAGCTAATAGAAGTAGAAGAGGACATGAGACTGAATCAGCATTGGCAATCACCCTTACAATAATAGCATCAAGAAATGATACTAAATGTATTTGTGGAAATTTCATGATGCAAATGACATTTACCAAGTCTTAACATATTTCCCACAAATTATTTAATAATTTTATCAGAAAAATAGCAACTGAGTGCAAAATACAATAGGCATCATCTCAACAAGCAATTCAAGCCAAAATTAATAAAAATGAGACAAGGCAATTGAAATTGTGTACCTCTTAACACACTGCACCGAAGGTGACACAAGTGTATATACATATGTCATCCTATTCTGAAAAGTCATATTTAAAATCTAATCTTTAGAATTATTTGGACACATCAAACTGGAGAACACTGTACGGAATAACTTGTCTGTGCTCTAGAAAGGATGATATTATAAACAGCATGAAAGACATTTCCAGATGAAAGGAAATGGGGATCATGCCAAGTAATGTAGTTCATCATCATGCACTGGATTGTTAAACAAAAAAATGTGTACATTAGGAATGTATTCAAAAAATGCAATAATGACTGTCATATAAGTATTAACGTTATATTTCTATATTTATCATTTTTCTGTGATTTGATAGGATGGTACACTTTATTCTTAGGAAATGTATAGAGCATTTAGTGGACAGGCTTGATGCTTGCAACTGCCTCTTGTGTTGGTTATTTTTCTCTCATTGCTGAGACGAAACACTCACCATCCAAAGTTAGAGGGGACATTTAACATTTCTATATCTTCTTTATTCAGCTTTGGGAGTTCATATGTGTCTAGAAATCTATCCATTTCTTCTACACTTTCGATTTTATTAAAGTATAAATTTTCAAAGTAAGTATTTATTATCCACTGGACTTCCTCTGGGTCGGTAGTAATTTCTTCGTTCTCATTCCTAATAGCATAGGTATGAGCCTTTTCCTTCCTTTGTTTAATGAGGTTGGCTAAGGGTCTATCAATTTTGTTTATCCTCTCAAAGAACCAACTTTTGGATTCATTGATTTTTTCAACCATTCTCTTGGTTTCTATTGCATTAATTTCTGCCCTGATCCTTATAATTTCTTGCCTAGTGCAAGCTTTGGGTTTGTTTTGCTCCTCTCTTTCTAGCTGCTTGAGGTGCAGCATTAAGTTGTTTATTTGAGCTTGCTCCATTTTCTGGATGTAGGCTTTCACTGCTATGAATTTTCCTCGTAGAACTGCTTTCATTGTGTCTGATAAATTTCTATATGTTGTACTGGAGTTATCATTTAGTTGTAAGAACTGCTCAATTTATTCTCTAATTTCTTCTGTGACCCATTGGTTGGTCAGCAGAATAACAATCTGTGAAATTGAAAATGTAATTAAAAACTTGCCAACAAAGAAAAGCCCTGGACCTGACGGTTTTACTGCTGAATTCTATAAAACTTTTAAAGAAGAGTTAGTGCCTCTACTTCGGAAACTCTTCAATGAAATTGAAAAGGAAGCAGTACTCCTAAACTCATTCCTGAAAGCAACCATTACCCTGATTCCAAAAGCAGAGAAAGACCCATCCAAAAAAGAGAACTACAGGCCAATATCTCTAATGAATATTGATGCCAAAATCCTCAACAAGATCCTGGCAAACAGAATACAGAGAATTATCAAAAAGATTATACACCCTGACCAAGTTGGTTTCATCCCAGGGATACAAGGATGGTTTAATATACATAAATCAATCAATGTTATACACTATATTAACAGGCTTAAGGACAAAAATTATATGGTCATCTCAATTGATGCAGAAAAAGCGTTTGAAAAAATACAACACACATTTATGTTCAAAACTCTACAGAAGATTGGAATAGATGGTCTGTATCTCAAACTAATAAAAGCTATCTATGAGAAACCTTCAGCCAGTATCATACTAAATGGTCAAAAATTGAAACCTTTCACACTAAGATCAGGAACAAGACAAGGATGCCCTCTCTCACCACTTCTGTTCAATATAGTTCTGGAAATACTAGCCATAACAATTAGGCAAGAGAAAGAAATAAAAGGAATAAAGATTGGAAAAGAAGAAGTTAAATTGTCATTATTTGCTGACGACATGATACTCTATCTAGAGGATCCTAAAAACTCAGTTAAAAAACTGCTGGACCTAATCGCCAATTTTAGCCGTGTAGCTGGTTACAAGGTCAACGTTCAAAAATCAATAGCCTTTGTATACACAAACAGTAGACCCACTGAGATAGAAATTGGAGAGTCAGTCCCTTTCACAATAGCACCCCCCAAAATAAAATACTTAGGAATCCATCTAGCAAAGGAGGTAAAAGACCTCTACTCTGAAAACTATAGCACTCTGAAAAAGGAGATAGAAGATGATATCAAAAAATAGAAAGATATACCTTGCTCCTGGGTAGGAAGAACCAATATTGTCAAAATGGCTATACTCCCAAAACTACTCTACACATTCAACGCAATCCCGATTGAAATCCCAACAGCATATTTCACAGATCTAGAGAAAAAAAATCAAACTTTCATCTGGAACCACAAAAGACCTAGAATAGCCAAAGCAATTCTAAGCAACAGGGACATGGTGGGGGTATCACAACTCCAAACCTGAAACTATACTATAAAGCCACTGTGATAAAAACTGCGTGGTACTGGCAAAGTAACAGACCTGAGGATCAATGGAGTAGACTAGAAGATCCAGAAACTAAGTGAAATAAATAGGGCAAAGATAGGTACATATCGCATCTTTTCTCTGGTATGAGGAAATAAAGATGTAAAGGAGTCCTAGCATTGTATGTTATATATCGTGCAATAGAAAATGCTCAGTGTAAAATAATGTGAAAGGGGACAATGTTGAAATTGTAACAAAAAAGTAAGGAAACAAATTTTATGTATATGGGGGGATGGTAGGGTGGGTAGGTCTATGGGAAAAAATGAGAATTAAGTTGTGTCTTATACTGGTACAAATCCCCATTATGGAGTGCAATCATGATGTGTATATTTAATGTACCAATAAAGATTTTAAAAAAGCAAAGTTAGAGGGGAAGGGGCTTCATTGGCTCACAGTTCCCTGAGGTTTCAGTCTATAATCAGCTGGCTCCGAGGTTGGGAGATATACAGGGACTGAAGAGGAGAAAGGACATGTCATACACAGAGCAGTAAAGCGGGAAGAGAGTTTAAGAGCCTCTTTCAGTCTCTTTTGTCTTGTTCACACTGCTGGGATTAGAATGAGGCCAAACCAACACTCACATCTAGTGGCTCAGTAATCTTACACCCTAATCCCCAGCATTACACATTCCAGATTCATCTACCTTTGGCAAAAGGAAGTCTCACCTCATCTGCATGAGGCTTGGAGGGACATCTGAGCACAAACTATCAAAGTCCACAAGTGTTTTGGAGAAGAAAAATGTCATCATGTTTTCATAGAAAGCAGCAATAGAGGCAAATGTAGAAAAATGTTAACAAGTTCTGAACCCAGATGGAGGGAATATAACATTCCTAACACTATTTTGACACTTTTTTGATATATTTATTCCAAAATAAAAACTGGAAAACATTATATGTACCTATAACTCTAGAAATCTCAGAGATTGTGGCAGGAAAATCACTTGCGTCCAAGAATTTAAGACTAGC
>PVIR01019541.1:0-31808 GCA_004026965.1 Petromus typicus
TGATATGAATCCTGTAATTCTTACATGTATATCCCTAGCAGGGGAATAGCACTGTCAAGTGGGACCTCTAATTCTAGTTTTTTGAGGAATCTCCACATCGATCTCCATAGTGGTTTAACCAGTCTATATTCCCACCAAGAGTTGAAAAAGAGTTCCTTTCTCCCCACAGCCTTGCCAGCATTTGTTGCTGGCTAATTTCAAGATAGTAGCCATTTGTGGAGTGAGCTCAGAGTTGTTTTCATGAGCATCTCTCAAATGACCAGTGATGCTGAGCATTTCTTCATGTGCTTTTTAGCTGCTTTTACTTCTTCTTCTGAAAAGTGTCTGTTCACTTCAGATGCCCATTTTTGAATTGGGTCTTTAAATTGGGGGAGGGGGTTTAAGCTCTTTATATATTCTAGATAGTAGCCCATTATCTGAGGAACGGCTGGTAAAAAAATTTTTCCCATATTGTTGGATGTCTTTTTGCTCTGCCAGTGATTTCTTTTGCTTTGCAGAAGATTTTTTGTTTTGTTTTTGAGATAGGGTCTCGTTTTTTCAGTTCAGGTTGGCCCTTCGCTCAGCCTTGAACTCACAGCAATCCTCCTGCCTATATCTCCCAAGTGCTGGGATTACAGGCATGTGCCACCATGTCTGGCACTGTGGTATGTGGTTCTGATTGCTGGTGGGAGTGAGTCTTCACACCTGACATTGTTGTATGTGGTTAAACAGGGATTGAACCCAGGTCCTTGCACTTGCAAGGCAGGCACTGGAACCACTGAGCTAAATAAATCTCCAGTGTTGAAGAAGGTTTGTAATAGAGATCCCATGTTTTGATTTCTTCTGCTAGTTCTTGTGCTATAGAGATTTTGTTCATAAAGTCTTTCCCTAAATCAGTGTCTCCAAGAGTTTTACCTAACCTATTTTTCAATAGTTTTAATGTTTTTGTTTTAATCTTTAGGTCTCTAATCCACTTTGATTTTAGTTTAGTGCATTGTGAAAGAGAGTGGTCTAGTTTTAGTCTTTGGCAAGTTAAAGCCCAATTTTTCCAGCACCATTTGTTGAAGAGCCTGTCTTTCCTCCATTGAGGATGTTTGCCCCTTTTGTCAAAGATAAGGTGGCCTAGTGTATCTGAAGTTATCTCTGTGTCTTCTAATCTATTCCACTGGTCCTCAGGTCTGTTGCTTTTCCTGTACCATGCAGTTTTTATCACAGTGGCTTTATAGTCTAGTTTCAAGTTGGGGATCATGATACCCTGCACAATTTCCTTTTTGCTTACAGTTGCTTTTGTTATTCTAGGTCTTCTATGGTTCCAGATGAATTTTTGGATTATTTTCTCTAGATCTGTGAAGTATGGTGTTGGGATTGTATTGAATGTATATAGTAGTTGTGGGAGTATAGCCATTTCTCCTTTTTCTGAGTGCTGTAGTTTTCAGAGTAGAGGTCTTTTACCTCCTTTGTTAGATTGATTCCTAGATATTTCCTTTTTTTTTTTTTTTTTTTTTTTTTTTTTTTTTTTTTTTTTTTTTTTTTTTTTTTGGATGCTATTATGAAAGGGCTTGACTTGACTCTCCAATTTCTCTCTCAATGAGTCTGCTATTTGTGTGTAGAAAAACTATTGATTTCTGAGCATTGATCTTATATCTAGCTATGCTACTAAATTTGGTGATTAAGTCTAGCAGTATTTTGGTTGAGTTTCTAGGATCTTCTATATAGAGGATCATGTCATCAGCAAATAATGACAGTTTAATTTCTTCTTTTCCTATCTTTATTCCTTTTATTTCTTTCTCTTGCCTCATTGCTGTGGATAATATTTCCAGCACTATAGTGAACAAGAGTGGTGAGAGTGGACATTCTTGTCTTGTTCCTGATCTTAGTGTGAAAGCTTTCAGTTTTTGACCATTTAGAATGATGCTGGCTGTTGGTTTCTCATAAATAGCTTTTATTAGTTTGAAATAAAGTCCATTTGTTCAACCTTTCTGTAGGGTCTTGATCATGAATGGGTGCTGGATTTTGTTAAATGCTTTTTCTGCATCAATTGAGATGATGGATTTTGTCCTTGAGTCTATTAATATAGAGTATTACATTTATTGATTTACATATGTTGAACCATCCTTGCATCCCTGGGATGAATACAACTTGGTCAGGGTGGTGTATGATCTTTTCTTTTTTTTTTTTTTTTTTTGAGACAGGGTCTCGCTTTGTAGTTCAGGCTGGCCCTGAGCTCAGCCTCAAATTCACATCACAGCAATTCTCCTGCCTCTACCTCCCGAGTGCTGGGATTACAGGCGTGAGCCACCACACCCGGCACTGTGGTATGTGGTACTGGTTGCTGCTGGGGTGAGTCTCCACGCCCAGTATTGTATGTGGTTACCGGGGAATTTAACCCAGACCCTTGTGCTTACAAGACAGGCACCAGAACCACTGAGCTAAATCCCCAGCCCATGATCTTTTTGATAATTCTCTGTATTCTGTTTGCCAGTATCTAATTGAGGATTTTTGCATCTATTCCACTTTTTTTTCTTTTTTTTTGCATCCATTTGGCTGTTCTTATTTTCCATTCACTTTCCATTCACTTTACTTGTTAGAGCATGGTTAAACATGAGGTACTTTTTTGTTTTCTGTCTGAACATTCCAAACTCTGTCACCTTGGTGTTGGCATACTTTGTTGTTTTCCTTGCAAGTTAAGATGTTTACAGCTCTTTGCATAACAAGTAATTTTATATTGTATCCTGGGCATTCTAAATATCACATTAGATTTTAAGTCTTGTTTAGTTATTATGAAGAGTAGTTTTTTTGTTTTTTTGTTTTTTTTCAGGCAGCTAACCCAGTTCAGTTTAGGCTAACCAGTTCTTAGGTCAGGTCAGGTTTCTAGATACCCGTGGAGGCATCTGGACAATATGGATACCACTGGCCAGTCTAGAACCTATCAAGCATCCTACCCCATAGTTCAGTTCTCAGAGACATCGGTCTACTGTTGTCAGACTCACTTGTGCACAGTTTAGATGTGAGGCCAGGAGTTCATACACAACACTGTGGGATCATTGTCTTCAGCACACTCTTCGTTCTTCTAGATACATCCTGGCTACAGGAGCCCTGTTATCCCTTGTCTCCTGTCTAGAGAGCCAAAGCTTTGTTTTTCCCACTCTACCACACTCTTCTTGCAGTATATCTGCCTCTGGAACCAAGTGGTGGGAAAACAGAGAAAAACAGGTTCCTCCCCCACACCTGTGGACTCCATTCCTCTCCCACTTGGTTTTGAGTACCTGCCTGGCTGCCAATACCTGAGGGCTGGAATGGGAGAAAGCAACACCAAAATGCCCAGGATTTCTCCCATCCTGCTCCCTCTTCACAGCAGAGAGGGCTTCCTTAGGAGGGTTGTTGTCTGTGACCAGTTTCAAGCTGTTGTGTCCAGGCAGGTAGTACTATCAGAACAACAAAAGAGGAGCTGTGGCAGGATCACGGTGCCCTCCAAATCTAGTTTCTCTCCCAATCTGTCTGCTGCCGTTTACTTTCAGAGTCCTCAGATAGCCAGTCCACCCAATTTGTCCATGGTATAAGTTGCATTGGGATGAAAGAGACAAAGTGGAGTACACTCATCCATCATAAACTTTCTTTATATATTTTTATCTCCAGCAATTCCTAAAAGAATCTTCTAAGCACTGTTCACTTAACTGTGTGAATATAAAAATAAAATGGAGAGCAAGCATTTGTTTGACTATGACCATGATCTTTAAGTAAATACAGTAATCTTTTAAAGTGGAAAAAAATAATGGAAGAGACCAAGTTTATCTCTGGATTATGAAAGGATAAAGAAAAGAGCAATATCCCTTTTTTTGCAAGATCCTGTGCAGCACTAGACATCCTCTCTCTGAACACTAGGGTCCATTTCATAACTGTAAGGTCCCAAAGCTTTTGTAAGTTGTATTTTAATTAAGTAACCCATAAAGCTGGGGAATGCCTGGGGGCCTGAAACCACATGGTGTTCATTTCGTATTACTGAATTGCAGCCCATCCTGCTAGGGTTGCACATGTGACCATATATACTGCACACTGTCAATTCTAGGAGAAGATTCTTTCAAGGGTTCTAGTGTGAACAGTACGTCCTGAAGATACTTTTGGTCTTTTGGCTATGTGCACTGCTCACAGGAAAAGTCCTGGAGAATTAGAGAAATTAAGAGGTGGCCAGGACATCCTGTCGTGTTTTCTTCATCTACCATTTCTGCCTTTTTCCTCCTTTCTCAGTGCTGGAGGAAAATGACTGTTACCTCTCCAGAATCTCCGCATCTCCCTAGAAGAAGCCATGTACTGTCAAAGAGTGCCCCTGCGGGACTGAACCACATGGGCTGGCCGGCGCACACCCCTGACACTGGTGAGCTGCTTTCCTCTCTCTTACATATATATTTGGTTCCTGGGTGAAGGGTACAGGAGTATTTGTGGTGGTTATGTTTCACTGTCTGGCCAAAGTAGTGTATAGATGAAACAGATGAACTCAGTTCTGGAGTTAGAAAGAGTTCTTGGTATCTGAAGACAAGAATTCTTAGCATTGGCTTATTGTTCAGTAGCACAAAAATAAGATATTTTTGAAGATTGTTCTGGTTTCTATTTGAATCCTTCTAACATAAATGAAGTCAAAACAGAAAAGATGAGTTTTCCTGCAATGAATGTATACCACAAGTTTAGTCTATGGAGAGAAAGATAAGGGCATAGCTCAGCAGTAGAGGGTTTGCCTAGAATGTGTGTGGTACTGGGTTCAATCCCCACCACTGAAGAGGAAAAAACAAACTTGGAGGGTGCTGTAAGCAATCCCAGCAGAAAGCCTGCCTCTTTGTTAAAATGTTCTCTCCACATCCACCTGGGTGTCCAAGCATCCACTGCTGTCCTCTGCCTGCAAGTTGGTGCCCCACTACATCTGCTACTCTCACAAGTGGAGCCAGTGCCCCCGGAAACCCAGTACAGCACATCACATGCCACCTCTTCACCTGGGCAGCTTTGGAAGTGTCTGCAGCGTTTTCCCTAGAAATTTTCCTACTACCCTCTAGCCATGTGGTTATCACACAAGCTATAGGTCATCTCTTTCTTCAAAATACATCTTTGTTGTGTTTTGTGCTGGTCCCAGTTTCTCACACAAGTAAAGGATTTTCCTGATTTTTCACACAATTTTATTAAGATACAGTTTACCTGCTTAAGTTGCACAAATCAGTGGTTTTTGATCTATTCACAGATATCCAATCACTACCAAAGCCATTTCAGAACATTTTCAGCATTGCATAATAAATCCGTCTCTTTTAGTGATTACTTCCTCCTAGTTTGCCCAGGTCTCCACAGCCCTCCACCTCCATTCTGAAGAACCATCAATCTACTTTCTATATAGATTCTTTATTCTAAATTTGGATATGAATGGAATCATATAAGATCTTGTCATTTGTAGCTGGAGTCTGTTAGCTAGTAAAGTTTTCATGGATCATTAGATAAGTTTTCATCGTCCTAATAGCTCACAGTAGGGATTAAATCTCAATACGTGAAACTATGGAGGAGCACAGCAAATGTTTTTGGCACTCTTGCTGAATATAAAGTGATTGCAGATATATGGGTTGGGTTGGGTTCTGGACTGCTGTGATCCATTTAAGTACAGAAATTTATTTTTTCATATTTCAAGGGACTAGAAGTTTAAGTAAGAGCCACATGCTAAAGTCCTTGCCTTCTGTTGCTGCCATCTCCTCAGCTCCCAGACAGCCATGCCCTCTGTTCTCAGTGTCCATTTCTGTGTGCACCCACATCCTGATGGATACTGCTCTGCAGTTTTCTTGTGATGGCTTTGGCTTTGGTATCAAGGGTAAAATAAGGAGGGAATTCTTTCCTCTGATATTTTTAGAAGAGTTTATAAATACAAATAATTCTTTTTGTCAGTGTTTGGTAGAATTATTCAGTGCAACCACTTTTCTTTGCATGTGGTTTTGTGATTCAGTTTCTTCATGTATTCTAGCCTATTTTGAGAGTCAGAATTTCTTTTCTTCTTGGGTGTGTCTTGCTTGTATGTCTTTCTCAAAAATTTGTCCATTTCATCTAAG
This sequence comes from Petromus typicus, assembly GCA_004026965.1. NCBI lineage: Eukaryota > Metazoa > Chordata > Mammalia > Rodentia > Petromuridae > Petromus > Petromus typicus. The sequence continues at coordinate 6,051 of PVIR01019541.1, forward strand.
TCATTTGATTTGTTGGCACACATTTAATGATACTATTTTTTATAATTCTTATTTATGCAAAGTCATAGTAATGCCTCTTCTCTTTTCTTTTTCTTCCTTTCTTTCTCTCTCTTTCTAAGAAGAATGGAAAAGGGTTTTTGTTTTGTTTCATTTCATTTTGCTTTGTTTTTTGCACCGGGATCAGATTCAAAACCTGTGCTTGCCCAGCCATCACAGCACCACTGAGCTACACACAGTCTCAGCCTGGGAAATATTTATTATGGAATAGGAATAGCGCCTTCGAGACAGGAAGGGGTCCCAAGTGAGTTCCCTTTCATTTTTAATTTTTAAACAAATACATTAAAATTTCAAAGTTGTATATATTAATGGATATTATGTGATATTTTGATGCATGTACATGCATTTTGTAATGTCACATTAAATACATATCAGCTAGTCATCATTTTTATGGTAAAAACACTCAAAATTCTCTTCTAGCTGTTTGAAATATGTAGTACACTGTCATTATCTACACCTACCTTAGTGCACAGTAGCACACCGGAACTTTTTTCCTCATTCTCTGTAACCACCATTTTGCTTTGAACTTCCTTGAGAGCAACTTTTTTATATTCTAGATGTGAGAGAGATCAAGTAATACTTACTTTTCCTTTTGTGCCTGTCTTACATAATATAATGATTCTCAATCTCATCTATTTTGTCACAAATGATGACATTTCATTTTCTTTATAGCCAAATGGTATTCCATAGTATATATACACTTTCCTTATCCACTCATCAGTTCATACACATTTATTTTCATTTCCTGGCTATTGTGAATAATTCTGAAATAGGTATGAGAGTGCAGATGTGTCTGACCTACTGACTTATCTTTTGAATGTATCAGCAGTGTGACTGGATCATATGGTAGTTCTGTTATTAATGTGAGCGACATCCATACTGCTTCCATAGTAATTCTCATAATTTATCTTCCCACCAACAGTGTACATGGATTCCTTTTCTCCTTGCTCTCACCAGCACTTACCTTTTGTCCCTTTGACAGTGATCATTATTTTGAAGTGAGATGAAAACCTCTCCTTTGAATATAAAATTTTGGTGGGGATATTTTAGATCTAAACCAAAACAGAGCCTTGTAAATAATAAGTACCTTTGATGGTTTCAAGATTTTCTATTCTTGGACCAGGGATATAGCTCAGTGGTTCTGGTGCCTGTCTTACAAGGGCAAGGGCCTGGGTTGGATCCCCAGTAACCACATAACAATACTGGTCGTGGAAACTCACCCCAGCAGCAATCAGCACCACATACCACAGTGCTGGGCATGGTGGCTCATGCCTATAATCCCAGCACTCAGGAGGCAGAGGCAGGAGGATTGCTGTGATGTGGGTTTGATGCTGAGTTCAGGGCCAGCCTGAACTACTAAAAAGCGAGACCCTGTCTCAAAAAAAAAGAAGATTTTCTATTTTTTTTTTTTTTTAAACAGAGTCTCATCTTGTAGTTCATGCTGCCCCTGAACTCACTATGTAGCCCAGGCTAGACTCAAGCTGACAGCAATCCTCCTGCTTTTGCCTCCTGAGTGCTGAGATTTCAGGCATGAGCTATCACCCCGGCACTATGTTATGTGGCACTGGTTGCTGGTGGGTGTGAGTCACCATGGCTGGCATTCTTGTATGTGGTTACTGGGAATCGAACTAGGACCTTGCACTTGCCAGACAGACGCCAGAACCATTGAGCTAAATCCCTGGCTAAGATTTTCTATTCTTGTTTTTATAATCTCTAACACTGTCATAATATTTTCTTCTTTTCATTGTGATTTTCCTTAGTTCTATGGACATGTTTATAGTCACCATTTCACTTATTTTTGTGCTACATCTGACATCTGAGATCTCTCTCTCTCCGGCAGTCTCTACTGCCTGTTTTTTTCCCAGTCTATGGATAAAAATCTTCTGTTGTTTTGACAATTTCATAATTTCTGGATGGAAGTTCAGCATGTTGGATAATAATAGCAATTCACTACTGCTTCTGACGCACAGGCCTGGCATTGTCATTTGCTTGCTTCGTAGCCAGGTGAGTTGTTCTAGTGACATACCTGTCTCTCTGCAGTACTAAGGTTCTCATATGCTGAGGTGCAGCTCTGCATGCATCACTGTGACCCTGGGTAACAATGGCTTTGCAGGGTCTTCCCTACTTGTGACACTCTGCTAACTGGCAGGTGACTACTGCATTACTTCTGATATTGTCCTGGGGTATAAACTGTCTTACTCTTATAGACTAAGCTCTTATAAACTAAGACAAATTCTGGCTTACTTGAAAGAATGCTTTTGAGGTCAGCGTGTAGTATTTGTCTGACCTAAGGAGGACTCCTTCCAGCGGCCTTCATTGCAATTCTCTCCTACAAACTAGTGGGGTGACAGTTAAGGCTGGATCTTCGTTACATCCACAAATCTCCTCTCAATTCCGTCCACACAGCCTCCACTGTTCTTGAAAGCACCTTCAGGTTTAAGTTTCTCTGTGCCTTTACAAATGAGGTCAGTTCCTCTGGAAAGAGATTAGGTGCTGTTCTACAGCCGGCTCCCCGATACCACGCTGGCTGAATCTTGAGGGCTCTAAATCTAGGAATAGAAACAACCCATGCTCCTGAGGGTGACCCAGTAGAGCCTGTGGGGAAGGACAGCAGCCATGAAATCTTCAGGATGCCCAGGGCTTCGGGAGAAAGGGCTGTCCAAGACTCAGTTTCCTCAGGGGGTCAAGAAGAATCATCCAGGACTTTGTTTCAGCAAAAGGTAGCTGGGGACAGGATGAGAAGTGCCCAGGTCCACGTCCTCCAGGGAGGAAGGACCTCTGACTGGAAGCTGGGTGCGGTCTTGGCTCACATACCACAGGCTCTTGCCCTTCTTTCTCAGTTGTCATTGATTTTCTTGACTAAATATTTGTTTTCTGTTTACTCTTAGGACCATTCTAGGGATTTTAACTCTCATTTGTTTCACCTGAGGATTTGGGTTGCTGGAATTCCTCTTACTGTTCTACCCTGAACCGATCTCAGTTTTCCTTGTTTTTACAGTCCATTGTGGTCATTTCAATGAGACTCTCAGAGGAGGTAAGTAGGATGACTATGCTTATATCATAACACATCTAATTCCCTTTCTTATATTTACCCTTGTATCCCTGGCTGCCAACATGATGCTTTGAAAATAGTAAGTTGAGTGTTATTCACTAATGCTGTTGATCATATTCCATCAAGAGGTATCTGGGAATCCTCAAAACAGGAAGCAAGGGGAATAACAGTTGTTTGTAGCATGTCCTTAACATGGGTGCTGAACAGTGGAACCAATTCCACCACTTTCTGGGTATGTGACCTTGGCTTATTCTGATCCTCTATTAAAACCAATTATAAAAGGCTGGGGATTTAGCTCAGTGGTTCCAGTGTCTGCCTTGCAAGTGCAAGGATCCAGGTTCGATCCCTGGTAACCATATACAACAGTGCTGGGCATGGAGACTCACACCACCAACAATCAGAACCACATACCACAGTGCCAGGCATGGTGGCTCACACCTGTAATCCCAGCACTTGGGAAGCAGAGGCAGGAGGATTGCTGTGAGTTCAAGGCTGAGCTCAGGGCCAGCCTGAACTACAAAAGTGAGACCCTGTCTTTAAAAAAAAAAAAAAATATATATATATATATATATATATATACATATATACGTATATATATAGATATATATATGTATATATAGATCTGTATATATATGTATATATATACATATATATGTATATATATATACGTATATATATGTATATATATACGTATATATGTATATATATGACTTAACAACACTACCTATTAGGTAAATTTGTGGAGATTCAGTAGTATACACAAAGAACTTATTTCTTCATCTATCCTAACAAATACCATCTAGTATTTTAAATATTGCTAGATACCCTTGTATATTTAAATATCATTTCATTTAGTCCCCACAAGAATCCTGTGAAAGTTATGTTAATATTCCCATCTGAAAAGTGAGACACAGGAAGCTTAAGAAACTTACTCTAGAGATAGACCCAGGGTTTGAACCCAGATCGCCCTGAGGCACAGAATGGGTTGGAGAGAAAGGACAGAAACAGATCTCTAGGCTTAAACGAGTTTCAATCCTGTTGTTTCTGTTTCCTGAATTTATAATTTACCTAAAACCCAGGAAGCCACTGCCGAAGCCCCCTGCGTTGCTAGGGAAGCAGAAAGGCTCCTTATGCTGCAGAACTTCAGGTACTTCACGGATGGAGAGAAGCTTCAAGAAATAGGCCCAAAATGGAAAGAGGAGGAGGGAATGCGCACTGTCCACAACCGCTGGTTACCTGCTGGCGAGTTTCACTTTCACCCTCAACACTAGAGCCTCCTCCCAGGGCTTGGAGTAATAGAGAGAAGAAAGACAGAAACAGAAAGGAGGGAGATGGAGAGGCAGAGCCAGACAGAGGGAGATCCCAGATCCACCTCTATTAGGACTTTCCCTTACATGTCCAAACTGAGACCCAGGACCCCACCGTCCTTCCCCGGCAAGCGACTTCATTATCACTCCGAAGGTGTCTCGCGCGTCTAGTCACCACACCCCAGGACCGTCTAGGCATACCCCAGAACCGACAGAAGGCTCAGGAGTGTCTGGGAGCGCAGAGGAAAAGGCAAGAAACTGTCTTCCCTACCCATCCATCCCCTCAAACGGCTTCTTTTCTGTGCCTTCTGGCGCCCGTTTCCTTCGGTGCCGAGAAAATGACTTTTGCACGCACTTTTAAACTGTTTTGCATGGGCTGTGGCCTTTTTTAGGCTGTTTGATCACTTCCAGCCTGCAGCAGAACGCGCTCCTGCACCTGTAGTGGTGAGGAGGGCCGAGCAAGCCGAGGTCTCCGCCGCCCGCGCACCGCCGCAGGCCTGGCAAGCGCTCCGAGAACAGCGCCGCTCCCTGCGCGGCGTCACTCCGAAGACTGCGGGCCTCCTCGCCCTCCGCAGTCTGCTAAGGGCTCCCGCCCCGGCGCGACCCCGCGGAAGGCGGCGGCCGGGCCCCGCGCCCGCGCCCGCGCCCGCCACCGCCACCGCCACCGCCACCGCCCGGCCTGCGTGCGCGCGTGCGTGCGCGTGCGGCCCGGCCGGCGACTCGCTCCGGGTCACGCGCGGCGGGCGCCCGGCCGGACGGCGAAGGCTGTGAGCCTGCGGTGGGCGCCCGACCCCCCAGCGCCCGCGGAGCGCCCCGGGGCCGGGCCGGGCGGGAACGGCACCGCCGGAGCCTCCTTGGCGGAGCCCCGTGATGTCAGCCGGCCCGGAGCGGCGGCCGCGCGGCGGCGGGGAAGGGGCTGAGGACGCCGCGCCGCCGCCCGCGCGCCCCGCGCCCCCCGACCCCGGCCCCGCGCCCGGTAGCCCCGCCGCCCGGCCGCCCACCCTGTGGCTGGAGCTGGGCCCCACCTGCGCGCGGGCGCAGCAGTGCCCCAGCGAGTCGAGCGGGCGGGCGAGCGGCGGGCTTGGCACCAGCAGCAGCGGCAGCAGCAGCGCGGGGCTGTCCCCGGGCTCCGACTCCGACAGCAGCGGCGTGGTGTGCGGCGGCCGCGGGGGCATGCGCGGCGCCCTGTCCCGCGCCTGGAGCTTGGAGAGCCTGCGCTCGGCCTCCGCCGGTAAGGGCGCCGCTCCCCGCGCCCCCGCGCCCCGCCCCGCGCCCCCAGCCTTTCCCGCCTCCTGTTTCTCACCCTCAGTTTCTCTGTTTTCCCTCCCATCTCCTGGTCCCTTCCTTCTGGGTGCTTCGCTCTTCTGTTCCCTTATCTTTTTCTCGGCTACTTTGATTCCCCCGCCTGTCCTTTCTTTGACTCACTTCTAGTAGGGCCCACCTGTTACAGGTGGAGCCGTGTTGGCCTGGGCAGTACCCCTGTTGTCAGTGCTTATGGTGAGCTAGACTTAAGTCTCTTGGTGCCCCTTCACTAAACAGTTCTTGACCAAACACAGGTCCAGTCTCCAAACTGCAGCTCCTTGCCCCCTGAAGGGGTTGGAAGTTGGGGTGGGAAGATCGAGGCTGAGGCCCGCAGGGCTGTGCGCCTCTTAGGAGTGCACAGGTCCTGGCCCCAGGGTGGAGGTGCAGAACGGAGTGACCGGGTGTCGCTGGAATCGTGTGCCTGCCGCTGGGGCTCCCTGTCTGTCTGAGGGCAAATTCTGGAAGATAAATGAGAATGAGAAAGCCCAGAGTGGTTCTATGAGTGATGACCACCTACCCTGGGTTACTTGCTCAACTGGCTGTTTTACATTTCACTCCTTACAGACACTTCACAGGCATTTGAAGCCTGACAGTGAACGTAGAGAAGAAAGACAGCTGCTGTCTGGAAGTGAGGGAAATAACACAGCTATTATGCTTCTGCCAGGGCTGGGGCTATGGCCTGAAGTGAGATCTCATGTCGAAGCTGGAGTGCAGGAGAACAGACAGCAGGAAGATGTGGACAGCAGGTCCCCACTTCAAGTGGAGCACAACCCATGTTGGGGAGCATTAAAGCAAAAGTCGTTTTGTGTCCCAATACTGTGGGAGTCTGAGGCACATGAGTCATGAGTTTGAGCCCAGCCTTGGGAGTTTAGCCACTTCCTTATTCTTGTTTAAAAGTAATAAAATAACCCTAGGGATATAGCTGGATGTGAAGGCCATTGGTTCAGTCCTCAGTGTGGGGATGGGATGGGATGAGATTGTGAGAATACCTTAAAGACAGTAGCAGGATTTAGTTGGGTCTGAAGTCAGTGGGTTTAGGAAAGGCATGTAGACCTCTGCGTTGCACTTCCATGGCTCCCATCGGTTCGCTCTGCAACAGACCGTGAAATTCAGAAAGGGTCAATAAGCCTTTAGTGACTTGTCTTAGTTGCTTTTGTTATTGCTGAGACAAAATACCTGACTCCTGACCTAAAGGATGAAAGGTTTATTTTGGCTCACAGTTTGTATCTCAGTTCAGTCAGCTGGCTCCAAGGCAGGGCAGCATGACACAGGGGCATAGCAGAGGAAAGACAGTTCAGGGCAGAGCGAGGCAGGGCAGGGCAGGCAGCACGCAGCAAGTGTGTAACAAGCAACAGAAGACCACACTAGCCGTCTTTTTCTTCCGTTTTTCCCCAGGCTACCCAGTGGCACTCACACCCAGGGTGGAGCAACCTTAATCCTGCCTAGAACTATGCCAAACCAATCAGTGGACTGGTGTGCTAATCATACACCCATTATCCCAGCACCACATACTCTTGATCCAGCCACCTCTGCACAAGTCCACCTATGACCCGTTGAGGCTTCTGGGGCCATCTAGACACAAGCCTTCACATGGTTCCTCCACCTGAAATTTTTGTTTCTCTGCAGCTGTGCTTCTCTATCATCCTTTGAAAATTTCCATAGAAACTCCTTTTTGTCCTCTCTGCTTATTACAAACTCATTTTGAGAAAACTGAGCTACGTAATACCCTACAAGGAGCTTGAGGTAGACTAGCAAGGGACCAAAGGAGGCATACTTGTGCAGCAGCTCTGGTCCTGCCAAAGGGTCTCGGGGAGGTGGCTGTCATCCCCATGAGCTGTCCTTATTTCATTCTGCTCAGAGAATGTAGGTGGCGCAGTCTAGTTTTTGTGCAACCCAGAAATCCACGAGCTCCCTGGTTCAGCCTGGGGGATTGAGGCAGACGGGATGAGTTTCAAAGATAAATGACAATTGCACAGTGTGGATTAGAGTCAAGGGGAGCTGATGGGAGTGGTACAAAGTAAAAGCTGAAACCCAGAAAGCTGCCCAGTGAGGAGCTCCAAGCTACCTCTGTAAAAACAGAGCAGGATATAGAGCAACGTGGTGCTGCAGAGTTCATGTGAGAATAGGAAGCCAAGGCCACACCTCACAGGATGTGGATCACTGAGGGTGGATTCTCTGTCCCACTAGGGATATATGCAGCACACAGAGCTAGGGAGTGCTGGGCAGGGTGTTGTGGATCCTTTGTGCCTCACTGCCATCCCTGCACCCCTTTCTTCCTGCCTTATCAGTGGGGTCTTCACGGGATGTGACTGTTGTGCATGTGTAAAAGGACAGTACTTGATGTGCTGCAGAGCAATGGGAGTCTGCGAGCCTGGCTTTGTGTACCAGACTCCTGGACAGATTAACCCTGATGTCCTCAGCCAGCCTTAGAACCCATGCATTAACTCTCCTTTTCTTCTGCAGTGCTGCTAGCTGTTAGCTATCCCTAAGAGGAATGGAGGAAATGAGCACTCCAGTGGTTCTGTTTGGATTTATGGTTCAGATAAGAAAGTCTGGTTAGAAAAGACTGCTAAGGAAGGGAGCCTGGTGGGAGGAGGAGAGGAAATTACACTTTTGGAGCGTTTTCTAAATTCCAGGCATAGTGCTTCCTGTTAATCTGCATAGGAAAACAGGCTCCAAGAGAGGTGGTGACTTACCCAAGAGTGCCCAGTCTGGACAGAGCTGCAGCCTGGATTGGCATGTCTGTGGTGGGCCCATTGCTGGGTATGAGTGGAGTCTGTGCCGGGCCTAGGGAGGAGAGGCAGTGTGCTGGTTCTGTTGGGTGTTCAATGGCTTTCTGGCCATGCAGATACTCATTACTGGCTGTTATTCAGCAACCACGAATGGGGAAGTACCGGCTTCCCTGTTCAGAAAACAAAGGAATTAAAAGCAAAGGTCTGACATCTTTTGCAATGAACTGAAGTCCCATTATTCTAGTTGAAGTGCTGCTGGGAGCTGGGCACTCCCTCCTACATGGTGATACATGTTGCTCTTCTGTTTAGCCTTAGGGCTCTAAGAAAAAGCACGTGTGTTTAATTGAACTGTGTTTACCTCTTAAGAAAGACTAAGAATTACCGAGGGGGATCTTTAGGGAAGCTTAATTGTTGTTGTGTGATTTTTGTGGTGAAACTTTTTCTAAACATATTTGGATTTCCCAGCAAGAGCCCAAACGCTGGTGCTTGGATCTAGGACTGTTGCCGACTCTCTGGTCAGAGCACTAAGCCAGGAAGTCGAAACTAGTAGACTCTTGATTGCCGGAAGATTTCTTGAAGCTTCTATGCCCAGTTTTGTTGCTTTCAACTGAAACATCATTTATCTTGTTGCAGACAAGACTTCTCTGAAAAGCATAATCTGAAAATGAAGTGTAGCTGGCAAGGTGGAGCCTCCATGCCATCTGCCTTCCTGTTGTCATCTCCTTTTGCACCACAGTCCTGGAGCCCTCAGTGCCCGCTCTGCTGTTATTTGACTAAGGCCTTTAAACTCTTGTTCTGAGTGTATCATCAGTGAGCTGAATTCTCAGGCTGGGCCTCAGCAACCAACAGTTTTTGCAAGCTGTGCTTTTGTATAGTGTTCTGATTTCTTCTTGGAATTCTGCTTCCACATTTCTCTGCAGGCCTTGTAGCCCATGTTTGGCATGTAAACATGTTAAGCTTCTGTTGTAGTCAGACATTTAGTTAGTGTTGATTCCAGGCACAGTCCTAGGTGCTTTTCTAGTCCTTAAAGAAACCATAGAACAGAGAGACCAGGCACTGACAATCCATGCTACTCAGATGGAAGTAGACCCAGTAGGGCCACGTTTCAGTGTGCCCAGGCCACTCTCAGTCAGTGACTTGCTGGGCGGGAAGGACCCACAGCACCCTAGACACTGCTACACTCACAGCTCCAGTTCCTTACAGGCATGGGATGTAGATTCAAATCTACAGAGGAAAAAGACATGCAGGGCATGGTCTAGGAGATACCAGCCCAAGCTCCTGAGTGCCACCTCCCAGTTTCATATGGACTGTGTTTAATTCTCCCAGCAGTGCCTGGTGACAGCATGTATAGAACTGCCATCCAGGGGCCAGGGGTTTAGCTCAGTGGTTCTGGAGCCTGCCTTGCAAGTACAGGGTTCCAGGTTCGATCCCCAGTAACCACATACAACAATGCCAGTCATGGTGATTCATGTTTATCAGCAATCATTACCACATACCACAGTGCTGGGTGCGATGGCTCACGCCTATAATCCCTACACTCTGGAGGCAGAGGCAAGAGGATTGCTGAGTTCGAGGCTGAGTTCAGGACTAGCCTGAACTACAAATCGAGACCCTGTCTCAAAAAAAAAAAAGAAAAGAAAAGGAAATAAAAAAAGAACTACCTTCCAGAAAAGTTCTCTACACTTATTGTGCAGGGTCCCTAGTGGAGACAAGCCATTTAAATATGCAGTGTGCCTGAGACTGACCTTGCTTACTCAGTCTCTAGCCCTGCAGGGCCCGTTCTGACATAGAGGCCTGTAGAGATCCCAACGTAAACCGTGTTAACATCAACTTTTGTGTGGCCTAATGCCCCAAAGTGTACAAAAGCACTCTTATTAAGCAGAATATTCCAGGGATTCCAAAGTTATCCTCAGGAGTTGGCCAAGGGCCAGTTCTTTCTTTGGCATGTAAAGTGTTTGAATATCCATTTCCAAGATTTTGCTACATGGATGAGGAAGCTTAGAAGAGGTTGCTATCAGGGGGGGCTCGGGCAGGAAGGTTGTGGTCCAGAGAAATCCCTCAGCGAAAGGAGGCACTGCCTGAGGATTAAAACATGCCTTTTGGCTGTGCTGAGGAGTAAAAAATACTTTCAGAAGAGAGTACCAACAAAAACGGATGTAGAAGATGCGTGCAGGAGGTGACCAGAGTCGGTAGCACCTGTGCTGGGTACTGCAGTGCTTTCATGGTACAGCAGTTGGAAACAGCATGGAATGGCTAGTACAAGAACAGGAAGACAAGGCTGTGGCCCTGTGTGGAGAAACAGACTAACCATGGTACTTGGAGTCATGGGAATATTTTAAGCAGAAAATCGATGTGGCCATACTCATTGCTTTTTTTGTGCTTCTTTGATTATATTGATTTGTTTTTAGTTACATATAGTAAAACCCTTGTTTTTTGGTGCATGGTCTAAAAGTCTTGACAAATACATGCATTCATCTAATCACAACACAGTCAAACTACAGAAGAGATTCCTTTGTGATTAACATCTTTTCACATGTCCAATTGCTGTCTAATACTTTTTTTTTTTTTTCGGTGACATTCTCACTTTGTATTTCAGACTGGCCCTGAGCTCACTATGTAGTCCAGGCAAGCCTCAAACTCAGCAATCCTCCTGCCTCTATCTCCTGATTGCTGGAATTACAGAAGTGAGTCACCACGCCCAGCATTGTGGTATATGGTACTGATTGCTGGTGGGTGTGAGTCACCATGCTTGCTCAGCACTATTGTATGTGGTTACTGAGATCGAACCCAAGACGTTGTCTTTGCAAGGCAGGTGCCAGAACCACTGAACAAAACCCTCGGCTTATGGCTAGTACATTTTTAATCCCTGTGGACATACTTATTCCAAATGTCATGGAAACAGAATCTTGTCGTATGTTGCCTCTCAAGCCTATTTCTTTCACCTAGTGCAATGTGTTTGAGGTTCATCCATGTTGTTGTATATAATAATAACCTTTCCTTTTCAATTGCTGAATAGTATTCATTGCATAGTTGTACTATATTTTGTTTACTCACCCACTAGCTGAAGAATACATGGGTTGTTTCCAATTTTTTAATGTTGCGAACAAACCTGTTGTGAACATCAGTATACCTGAGGCTTTGTATGTACATACATTTTCATTTCTCTTGGGTAAACATCTAGGAGTGTACTGCTATGTAAAATGCTTACTCCTTTATCAAAGAAGCTGTACCATTTTACATTCCCACCAACAAAGTATGATAGCTCCATTTCCATTAGTTGTTTCTCAGCCATTCTGTCATGTGTATAGTATCTATCAGATTTTAATTTGTATTTCCTTAGTGACTACTGCTACTGGACATCTTTTTAGTGCTTATTTACTCTATGTATGTCTTTTATGAAATATTCAAATTTCCTGCAGATTTTACTGGTTTATTTTCTTGTTGTATTTTAAGAGTTCTTTGTATATTCTGAGTAAAAATACTTCACTAGAGATGTGATTTTAGTTCTGTACTAGTATTTTTTTGCAGAACAAAAGTTTGTTATATCAGTGGAATCCAATTTATTATTTTTCTCTTAGAGACCATATTTTTATGTTTTATCTGAGAAATCTATTTACCCTAAGGTCACAGAGTTTCTACTGTTTTTGTTTCTTTTTCTTTCAGGATTTTGTTTTTATTTTTGAGTTTTTTTGAGTTTGTTTGTTTGTTTGTTTGTTTTGAGACAAGGTCTCACTTTTATAGTTCAGGCTGTCCTGAGCTCACTGTTTAGCCCAGGCAAGCTTCAAACTCACAGCAATCCTCCCGCCTCTGCCTCCCAAGTGCTGGATTACAGGCATGAGCTACCACGCCCAGCATTGGGGTGTGTGGTACTAATTGCTGGTGGGCAAGAGTCACCACACCCGCCACTGAGCTAAATCCTCGACCCTTTCAAGGTTTTTAATAGTTCCATATTTTATATTTAGAACTGTGATCTGTATTCAGTTGTTCATAAGGTTTGAGATAAAGGTCACAGTTCATTTTTTACAAATGCATTTGTAGTTATGCAATAGGATTTGATAAAAAGATCATCCTTTCTCCATCAATTGCCTTTGTACCTTTGTCAGAATGCTCTGACAGAGTTTATTCATTTATATAGGTGTATTTCTAGACTCTGTTCAAATTCATCCCATAACTTTTATTTTATGGAAAAATACGAAATTGCATGATGAAATAATGAAAAAATAACAATGACCATGTGCATAGACACCCATGTACTGGCCCAGCAGCACATGTTAGAGCCACACTCCAAAACCTAGCCAGTGAAAAACTGAAGGCCTCACGTCAAGCCAAGCCATAGTGAAATGCATATGATAAATTGGTTCTATCAGTATTGCACACCCAGGCCATACAGACCAGCCTTTTCTTTCTGGTTAATATTTAAAACTAGAAAAACTGTTTCTAGTCATCATGAAGTGAAGAATTTATTCATTATCTTATCTGCAGAAATGTGCTGTCAATATATAACCTGCCTACAGTAGGAAGTGTATAGTCTTTTGAAATAAATGGCCTGATGCTTATGTGTAAATTGGGGAAAAAAAGGTTAATAATACCGTGTATAATTATCTTCAAAGTAGTTAGAGTTTAAGACACACACAAGAAAGATTCCTACAAAGAAGAAACAAACATAGTAACACAAAACTTTATTTTCAATGAACTAACAGTAACTACCAGTATAAATGAAACAACATACCTATTAAAATATTTTTGAGACAACAGAATAGGCAGTTTGGGGAATTATTTGAACTCCTTAATATACATAATTTATGATAAAGAGAAACCATGATATTTAAGCTTATGCCTATGACTTATTTCTCTTAACATTGTGTTGTCAAATTGTACGCATTTACCTCTGAATGCCTCAAGCTTTTTAAATCTTTTTTGAATAGTATCCATTGTGTATAAATCCCACATGTTCCTTATTCATTGATATGTTCTTGGATGTATACTGCTGTTTCCCAGATGTAGCTATTAGAAACTGTGCTGCTAGTAAGCATGGGCATGCATGTCTCCCTGTAACACAATGATTAACTCTTGGGAAAATATGCAGCAGAGGAATAGGTGGGTCAGATGGAATTTCTACATTTAGTTTTTTGAAGAATCTCCATCTTGACTTCCATAGGGGTTGTACTAGTATGCATTCCCACCAACAGTGTAGTAGATTTCCTTTTCCCCCACATCCTCACTACATTTGGTATTATTAGATCTTTTTTATGATCACTATTTATTCTAAAGTCAGGTGATGTCTCAGTTTTTGCTTTTCTCTATTGGCTAGCTATGTTGAACATTTTTTTTACAGGCCATTTGTACTTCTGAGAAGTGTCTATTCATTTCATTTGCCCATGTCTTGATTTGGTCTTTTATTTTGGGGTGGTCTAATTTTTTTGAGTTCTTTGTTTATTCTAGGTGTTAGTCTTCTGTCCAGATAATAGCTGGCTAAAGTAATTTCCCATTATGTTAGTTGTCTCTTTCCTCTTTTGGTGGTTTTCTTTACTGTGCAGAAGCTTTTTAATGTGATTTGATCCTATTTGTTGATTTTTTTTGAGGTTATTTCTTGTGTCATCACCACACTGAACTTATTCCTCTTTTTCCGTGTTGTTTAGTTATTTTGTTTCCTTACCTTTCCATATATGTTTTGCAATGAGTTTCTCAATATTTGTAAAATATCCTCTTCAGTTTTAGTATGGATTGTGTTAAGGCTTTAGGTCAGCTTTGGCAGATTTCAAATCTTAACAGTATGGAGTTGTCTGATTTATAAGACAATTATATTGCTATTAAAATATTTAGTAAATTTCCCAATTTTGGAGAGGTCAAACAGGGAAAAATATATATCATTTTCAAACATTTTAGTTTACAAAATCATAGCCTACTAGTTACTTTCATGTTAAAGATAATTCAAGAGACAAGAAAAAAGAGTTCTTCATAATCAGGGTGGGGGTAAAGCATATTAAAGTATCAACAACGTTCCAAACTTTTTAAAAAAACAGTCGTATTTCCCCAGCTCACTTGGTTTGTATAATTCTTACTTTGTTCTGCCTTGAGTTTGTAGCCTCTTAAACCTATCCATTTCCCCACTAGAGTTCTACAAATCTTGGTCCACCACTGTGGTGTCAGAAGTCATTTGTATGACATCATTAAAACCACCAACCCATCAGCACCAGGCATAGTCCTTTAACAAGACTTTGAGACCACTATCTTTGCTGGAGACAAAGCCCTCAGTCTAGTAGCTAAAGCATCATAATAAACAGATATCTTTTCATAAACTACCTGTAGAAGTGAGTATAATTAACCTACTGCTAATAATTTTTAAAAGTGAAAAATCAGATGTGATTTTATACCAAGCATAGTGCAGTTGACAAGGAAGTTTGTATACAACAAAACAGAAAAATGATCAAAAACATTTAAGAAAAAAATATAATTATTAATTCTGTTTTCAAAAAAGATTCTTTGCATTTCATGTTATTTATAACAAAATATGATCATAATCTTTACAGAGAAAAACCTCCAGATAAAATTCTAATAAAAATATATCATAAATGTACCAAGCATATGGCTAGATTATAACAAGATTATATAAACAATATAAAAACATTCAGTAAGTCCAGAAAAAGGCTTGGACATCTCTACATTAAGAGAATTTTGTAAGTGATAGGAAGTCTCAGATGAAAACCACTGGCCTATATGGAAATTAGATTCAAGTGAAGGAGATAAACCCACAATCCATTCAAGAGTTAAAAAATAAATTACAGTGTGACTGATCATTGTCCAGTTGTGTGATATCAGGCAAAATAGCACCAACATTCTAATAAATAGGAACACACTGACAACCAGGGCATTGGCATTCCTGCTGGAACTTCTAATGTAAGGTTTAATTTCTGAAATGAGAATAATGAAATAAAATTCATACAAAGAAAGGTAAAGTATCCTCTGATTTAATACCTCTTCTCATATAACTCATCAGTAGTAGCATCAAACAAACCTTGATATTTCTAGCACTGTTCAGGCAAAGCAGTTTTTTTTCCTGGTTTTCCAGAGGCCTTCTGGGAAATCTGAAGTTGTTTTAAGTACATCTAATATTTGATTTTGGAAAGGCAAAATATCAAAAGTAGTAAGGAGATTTAAACACTGATTTATATAGGATTATGAGTTAACAATAATAATAATTGGCTACCTATTTAAAGTGATAATAAGATATTTTTTAATGAATGTGGTAGTAAAGAACATTGACTCTAAGGAAAAAAAAAAGTTAATAATTAAGAACACGATAGTCAGTATAAAGCCCAAAAAATGATTCAGATAATCTCTGCCATCTATAAAGATTACACAGAAAGGAACATTGTACAACTTCTTATTAAGAAAAGGCCAATAATCCAAGATACTTTTTTCATATTAACCGGGAGAGAATCATATTCTTAATTTTTTACTACTATTATATTTGATGCTTTTTAAAAAATATTATTTAAAACCTCTTCAGACCCTTAATAGCTCTGAATCTGACAACATTCATTTCTGATGGACTTCCTCTTATATTATGCACCTCTTATAGTAAAACTTCTGTGGAAAATAATCATTCATTACCAGACTCAATACCAGCCTCTCTATAGGACACAGAAGTAAAAAGAATTTATAACCAAGTTTATTTGTCATCAATGATTCATACTTTACTTTTGAATAATCTCTGTATCTATTTGTTATCTGTTAATTAGTACCAGAAGTTTAAGTGACCCAAAAATTCTTAGAAATTATCTTCCAAGTTATCTTTCTAACTTACTATGAAAAGTTTGTCTGAATACTGATTTGATTTGATACAAAGCAAATATACACTTCTACACTTTTAAGTATTTAGTAGAAGTAACTCTGGCTCACTCAGTCAGAAAACATGCTTATAGTTATGCTGTGTGGCTGCCTCAAGGTCCTTAATCAACTCAAAATATTCACCTTTCCGGGTCATTTTGACTTCAGAGAAGAGCCGTCTCCAGTGAATGAGGAGGATGATGCAAGCCAGCTTTTCCACTGGATGGCCTCAGCAGCAGCACTGTCTCTATTTTTTATCAGACCTTGTAAAGACAAAAAGAGAGATGTATTTGAAAAGACAGTGTCTTTTACTGTAATACATTTTTTAAATTTAAGTATTGTATTTTTCTTAATGTCTAATGTATTATATCTAACAAATTAGAAAGGTCACAGCTCTATTTATTAAATAATAAACTAGTCTTATTTGTCAGAGATTTGCCTAAATTATGAATGTAGTTACTTTAAAATTTGAGTAAATTTCTATAATGCCTTTATTTTTCACATTGAAAACATTTGTTTCAATTTCCCAAAATTCTGGTAATTTGGGAAATATTTGGTTTGTTCAAGTGCTTATTTATCTCCACACCAAGAAAGGCTTTGCTGAATCATTGCATGGTTGTATAAGAACATCATAGGATATCCTTACACAGATTTTGGCTACACGCTTAGCTATATGGAGTGTGGGTATACATGTATGTGTACATGTGCATGTGTCTGTATGTGTGTTCAGGTATATATGTCCCGTGTTTCTCGTACGGCTATGACAAGCTGATCACACAAGATTAAATCAACCATAAGAGAAAGTCAGATAGTCAAGAGATGTAGTAAATTTGCTGCATAATTACCATGACTGTGACATGACTCAGTGATTGGAATTTTTCAGCTCCATTAGGATCTTTCTGGAGTACCATCCTATGTGTCAGCTGTCCAGACCTCAGTGTCATCATGCATTATACAGCTGTCAATAGGCAGCCCTTGAATGACTCCTTAGTGTAAGCCAGGGGCCAAGCACTGAATCTGTCAGTGTCTTAGTTACTTTTCCTCATTGCTGAGACAATGACCCAAAACCCAAAGTTAAGGAGGAAGTGTTTATTTTGGCTCAAGGTTTGTAGAAGTTTCTGTCCATACCCCGTTGGCTCCAAAGGGTGGCATTGCAGAGGTGAAACAGCTCATGGCTGACAAAAGACAGTACAAGCATCAAATAACAATGACAAGCCTCTTTCTGTCCCTTGTATTTTATTCTGGCCACCAGCCTGAGGGTGACTAGCACTCACATCTTAATTCCAGCATCACCTGTTTGATCCCAGCATTATACACCCTAGATTCAGCCACCTCCAAAGAGCCATAACACCCAGGACCCAGTTCTTCCCATGGGAAGACCAAGCCAAGATGCATCAGTGCAGATGAAGCATCATGTCACTGCTGAGGGAGTGCAGACAAAAGCTCCTGCTGTTCCATGGACCTAGAGGCCAGAATGGGAAGCCAGGGCCAGAGTGCAGCTTGGAAAGCACTGGGGCCTTAGTCAGAGGGGGAGGATCATCTCTGAGGCTCCCCACTCCTGGGAACAAGGCCTTGGCCCAAGGCCCAGACACAGTGACCTGCAGCAGAAGTGTAGATCTGTGTAAGAGCAGGGCTTGTGAGGGGGATTCCTCGTGGCTCCGCACCATCTCTAGTGTGGGAGGGGTGCACAGAGCCTTTGTAACTACCTGTGGCTGCTCCTGAAAGATCACATGTGGGTGACCAACCAGGAGTGGTACTCCTCAGCTCTTCTGGGTATCCATGCAAGACATACTGGTGGTCATGAACTAGGAGATGCAGTGTAGACAGACCTCACACACTGTTCAGTTGTGTGGCCAGAACCACTTGGTAACAGATCTGTGTCTTGGGTTAGGTTCCCTAGTAGCACACACAGACACACTTGGAGTGCAGGGTGGGGATGAGGGAGGAAGAGAATATGGCCGGCTTCTTAGGCTCAGGGAGCTAGAATTGCCCTTCAGAGTTGCCTCGGTTGGATGGAGGTGGTTAGCCACCCTGTCCTTCCCCATTAGCCTGCCGCTGGTTGCAGATGACTCTGGAGCACTGGCAGTGAAACCTGTCCATTACCAGCAGTGCACCACGAGGCAGCAGGGTTCGGGTGCCTCTGAGAGAGTGGCACAAAGAGATTGCAACTCCTGGAGCTCAAGCTAGGGCATGGTAATGCTCAGTGACAGTCCAGGATGGACACAGTAGGGAGGAAGGGGCCAAGTTCAGTTCTGCATGTGTTGAATTTGAGACTCAGTCACCAGTGAGGGTCGGGCACTGTTCTGCCAAGGGCATGGAAGCCAGCTGTGTTCACTGCTTTTTTCCTGTATTTCCTGATGCTTTGACAACCTGGGCCTCACCATCCGTAGAAGGACTGCCCGCACCCCACCACTGAGCTGCCTGGTTCCTAGAGATTGTGGACATTCATCCAGAACACACGTCTCTACTGTGGATCAGCCTTGCTGAAGTCTGTGTCCCCAGCAACTCCTGTGTAGGGCCTCCCATGCTAAACCCTTGTACCTGTCCCCAGTCACCCTAGAGTCTGTTGCCAGATGTGAGGGCCCATACCTACACACGTGTCAGCCAGAACCACTGACATGACTTAGACATCATAAATCTGCTTCCCTCGCCTCGCCTTTCCCACAGAAACCACAGTGAAGGCTCTTGCCTCTGCTACCCACTGCCTCGGCCTCCTGACCCATCCTGGTACTGGGTATGTGGTCCAGTATACCACTCTGGTTTTTGTAGGGATTTGTGATGAAAACTTCTTCCTTCATAACAATCATTTCCATGTCATAGTGTCTTACCATCCCCGATTGAAACAAGCTCTGGGTACATTTTAAAACACCATTGTCACTGGAAGTCACCTTGATTTCCCAGCCTAGTACCTAGGCATCTCTCTTCCCAGCAGATCACTGCACTGTTGAGCAGATGCAGATGAGGAGGCCACGGGCAAGCCCTGAGCATGCTTCAATTCATCCTCACTGTAAAAAGGGGAGCTTAGAGTGTCGAAGTCATAGACCCCTGATGGGCTCGTCACACAGCTGGTCGGCAGCTTAGGTCTGACCTCAGGTCTGCCTGATTTCCATGCTCGTTCCATGCTGCCTTCTCCTGGTCTCAGGGTCCTGTTCAATCTCCAGAGAGCAAATGAAAAAACTGACCTCATACCAGGCCCTACCTTCCACATGTGTGTGTACCTGTATTTGTAGACATCATTCTCTGAGGAACACATTTGGGACTTAGTGACATGCTGACTTAGTGCTTGCATGTCCTGTTTGCTCCTGTGTGGAATACTGCATGCTTTCATGGGCTGTGAGCTCAGAGAAGGGCATGATTAAGCTGTCAGGTGAGAGGTTGTAGAGGACCTTCTGAATGGTGGTCACTAAGACCGGCTAGTGCTAGCTACTGCACATGCCACTGTCAGGGCAGAAGTCAGTATAAAGGCAGATGTGGGAAGCCAGAATCCCAGAAAATAAAGTAGACCCCTGTCTACAACTCCAAAAGCCTGATAAAACAGGCTGTTATGGGTTCTACTGGTTGAAAGCAAGCAGTATATAGTAAGAGGACCTAGCTCAAATGAAAGAATTGCAACGTAAAAAGCTGAAGTGCAGTCTCCCAATAGACAGCCTTTTCCTTGGTTACTACTCTCCTTGCTGAGATGAAATACTCACCCCCGAATTTGAAGGAGGAAAGATTTATTTCATTCCCAGTATATAGAGGTTCAGTTCAAGGTTTGCTGGCTCCGAGGCAGAGTGGCAGACAGGCGTCACAGAGCAGGTAGAAGGCAACAGCAGACGAATAGCTGCAGTCCTGTTTCTGTCCCTTATATTCCATCCAGGCTGCTTGGCCTTGGGCCAGGTAGCTCTCACACAGAATTCCCAGGGCCACACAGCCAAGGGCTGGCAGTTGGCTGAGAGGGTGTGAGCCCCAGCACAGCGGATCAGCCACTTCCGAAAAAACCCTGCCTGTGACTCTCTGAGGCTGGTGGGGAGGGATACATCTAGACACAAGCCATAATAGGCTGGGAGCCAGATAGTAATGTGTGTGTGTGTGTGTGTGTGTGTGTGTGTGTGTGTGCGCACGCGCGCGCGTGAGATCTTGTGTAGTGTGCATGTGGTGTGTGGCTCATGTAGAGTAGATACATGTGTGTGCACTGTAAATGTGATGTGTGTAGTGTGCATGTTTCGTCTGTGTGCTGGATGTGTACATTCTGTGTCTTTTTGCTGCCCTTCCTCTGTGCCAGCCTTCTTCATCTGCTCCAGAAGGCAATGACTCAGTCACCTAAGTAGCTCGCAGTGTAGGAGGGAGAATCTCTCACTCCCGATTTCAGACCCCAGGGCGGCTCCCAGCTCCCTTGATAAGTGTAACCATGTGACGCCCTGGGTGCGCCAGACAGACGGTGCTCCACAAGGTGTCTACGACAGAGCTTCTAGTCTCTTCTAAAGTGCTATTTATACTCGTGAGGCAGAGAAGACACAGATTGCTAGAAGTGTAGCCCAGACGTGGTGCTAAGGTGTTGAAGGAAAAAAAAAACCCCGAGCCGGCTGCGAAGGCTGGCAGTTGGCTGAGAGGATGTGAGCCCCAGCACAGCAGAAGCACAGCCCGGGCACCAAGGAGGCAGTAGGGGCTGCCCCAATGACTGCAGGTTCCAGCTCAGGACCCGTGCCCCCTGCCAACAAGCCCAACGCAAAGAGCCTCACCCCCAGACACTCTTCATTCTTCTGTGCCTCTGCTTTACTGTGGCTCACAACCACATTCCCACTTTCAGGTTCAAAGTGAGATGCTCAGTAAATTCTGTAAGCTGCGCTTGCCAGTTCCCACTGTCAGGACCTCCTGGTGCGTTGGTGCGTTGGTGCGTTGGCGGGCTTTGTCCTGTTTTCTCTTCCTTTGCTCCCTCACCAGGAGTAGCCTGGCTCACGCAGCTCTGGGTGGTCCGTTCTGGTGAGGAAAGTGGAATTGCAAGGAGTATCTTCTTGGCCCTTGAAAGTAGTGGGAAACTTGGAATCCTTAGTCTTCTCTCGGGCACGTGGGCTGACTCCTGGCTCTCCTGCCCTTCCCGCATCTGTGCTTTCCTGTATCCACCACAGCACTCAAGCAGTCTGCTGACCACTGACCACTGATCCTGCTTCCTGCTCCTACTGCTCTAGGGTCCTGGGCTGAGAGCTTGCAGACCTCAGCAGTGAGTGCTACCAGCTATGTAAGGCTACACTGGCAGTAGGGTTTTAGTGCAACAGCAGCTTGCCATATAAATTAATGTTCTAAGCCTCAAATTTCATCTTTTGTTTAAAAAAAATAAGAATCATGGAGATAGTGGTCTATTGTTAATGATGCTGGACCAGGCGGCCACACAGATGCTGGATCTAGATCCCAGCTATGACTTCCTGTGGCATACTGGCAAGTGACCTGATTTTCTGTACTGATTTTCTGTATGCAACTTACAGAATTTTCTGTACCTCGTGTGTGAAATCAGAATTAGATCATGACTTTCAGAGCTTTCATGAGCATTAAAGGAAGTTTACCTGGCACATAGACACTAGGTCATGAAGTTATGGCAGGAATGGGTGAATGAATCTCTGGTAGAAAATGAGTCAGATATGTGTCCTGTGGACACATTGGTCAAACGGTACCAAGTAAGCACTTGGGGCACCAAAGCTTATCCGTACAGCTGCCCATGTCTGGAGGCCGGTCTCACACAGTGGGGCCAGAGGTCTCTCTCCCAGGTCAGTCCTGCAGTGGCCACAGGAGCAGGCCAGAGGCAAAGTCCCTGTTGGCCATGGACAGCCAGAACTCAACCTCCAGAGTGGCATCAGAGTAGGTAGGATTCCACCTTCGCAGCAGCTCAGGCCTTGTCTGAGCAGCCTAGACATTACACTCATCTGTGAAGTGCTAATCCATAAACACAGAGAAATGAGATTCGATTCAGGAGTTCAGAGATGGGAAGATTGTTATAGGTTATAGGTTGTTATTATTATAAAAGCAGTATGTGCTATTTATAGAAATCTAGGAAGAGAATCACTCAAAATCTTAAAGCCTCAAAACTCTGTTAACATTTTGGTATGTGAACTTTTTTATGAACAAAATGCAGTTTATAATGTATATTTTGTCCCATGGCCTGTTTCCCCATCCCTGCTGACTTGCATAATTCACTGTGAGAGTCTCCGGATGTCTTCCAGTATTCCTCAATAGTATCTGCTACATAGAAGTCCAGTGATGGGTATGTCATAATATTTTTAATCAGTGAGCACTAAGTTTGCATTTCCAATTTTATAGAATTTTAAACACCACTGGACTGAATCTCTTCCACATGTCTTTGTATTCTCCCATGACCGTTATTTTTCTTTGCATTTTTCTGTGGTTATAAACTAAAAATGAGTTTGATAAATCAAAGTGTATTTAAAATTTGAATGTTTCTGATAAGTTTGAATGAAATTATGTGGACACCAGTAGGAAATGAACCCAGGACCGCATACATACTAAATATACACTTGAGCTACATTCCAGCTTCCCAACAGGATTTTAATTGCTGTATTATTCACAGTGTATAATGAATCCCTAGAAAAAGCTTATCATATGTTATACTTTCAGTTTTATATTAGTGGTACAGAATTTGTGGTAGGAAAATATACTACCTCATAAATAGTATATTTTTATAAAATATTTAACAGAAGATTATTATACTTTTAGCTTTGAAATCTCAGATGAGTAAGTAATCAGGGATAGGAAAAAATTACCTATCATCTTTCTTCACTGTTTGATCTATTCTTTTTTCTTTTTTAAGTTTTTTGAGACAAGGTCTCACTTTGTAGTTCAGGCTGGTCCTGAACTCAGCCTTGAACTCAGCAATCCTTCTACCTCTGCCTCCTGAATACTGTGATTACAGGCATGAGCCACCACACCTGGCAATGTGGTATATAGTACTGATTGCTGGTGGGCGTGAGTCACCACACCCAGCATTGTTGTATGTGGTTACTGGGGACTGAACCCAGGCCCTTGCACTTGTAAAGCAGGCACTGGAACCCCTGAGCTAAATCCCCGGCCCTGATCCGTTCTTATTTTTGGCCCACAGTTGTCCCTTGGGTTCCACTGAGGTGGATTCCCTGACACCCCAACAACCCTAGAATCCACGGTGTTGCAGTCCTACATGAACAGTGGAGCATTATTTGTGTAGAACTTGTTCCCTTCCTAACTATACATTTTATTTTTATTAGTATATTTGAAGTACATAATGTACTCCTTGGTATTTATTTATTTATTTATTTATTTTGAGACAGGGTCTCACTTTGTAGTTCAGGCTGGCCCTGAGCTCAGCCTCAAACTCACATCACAGCAATCCTCCTGCCTCTGCCTCCCGAGTGCTGGGATTACAGGCGTGAGCCACCACGCCTGGCACTGTGGTATGTGGTACTGATTGCTGCTGGGGTGAGTCTCCAGGCCTAATATTGTTATGTGGTTACCGGGGATGAACCCGGGTCCTTGTGCTTGTAAGACAGGGGGCAGGAACCACTGAGCTATATCCCCAGCCCCTCGGGTATTTATAATACATACATCATGCTGTCTTTATAGTTGTCATACTGTATTGTTTTAGGGGATGATGACAAGAAAAAAGTCTGTTCATATTCAGTGCTGGTACAGTTCTTTTCCCAAACATTTTTGACCTGGGGTTAGTCAAATGCACAGATGCAGAACCAGCAGATATGAGGCCCTGCCTATATTTCTGTAGGATTATGTATGTGCACATGTGTGGGTCCTCACCCTCCTGTCACCTTCTGTTGATGCTTCTACCAGTCCAGTCTGTGTGCACTGCAGTGTGCTGGGCTTGTCTCTGTCAGCTTTTCTTTTCTTTTTTTTTTTTTGAGACAGGGTCTCACTTTGTAGTTCAGGCTGGCTGTGCGCTCAGCCTTCAACTCACATCACAGCAATCCTCCTGCCTCTGCCTCCCGAGTGCTGGGGTTACAGGCGTGAGCCACCACGCCCCGCACTGTGGAATGTGGTGCCCATTGCTGCTGGGGTGAGTTTCCACGCCCAGTATTGTTATGTGGTTACCAGGGATCGAACCCCAGGCCCTTGCTCTTGCAAGACAGGCGCCAGAACCACTGAGCTAAATCCCCGGCCCTCTGTCAGCTTTTCAATGACAGACACGTGTCTTTCGCTCCTTGTGAATCATACCATGAGGTACAGAACTTCTCTGGAAGAATGTGAGAGGAAAAGCAAAGGAAAACCAGCCTTGTAGCGTGCTGTGTTGGCAGCCATCGCTCTGTACTGACTCCCCAGGGCCCTGGAGACAGCCCTGACAGTGTGCGGCTTTTCAGGAGGCCATTCCCAGCACAGCCCTGAGCACCTGGCCGGCAAACCCAGCCTGGACAGCGGCCCTCCCTCCCGTCTCCCAGTACCTCCCAGGAGCTTGCTGATCTCTGTTCTTCCTTGGAATCCAGTTTTGATTTTAGATGAGCTTTGAAAGTCTTGCACATTCAGTAAACCTTTTATACATAACATGAGTTGTTGTCGCCCCTCATCAAGAGGGAGAATTACAAATTCTGTTGAAAAAAAAGTATCTGAAAGTCGAGGATTAAGCAGTAAACCCTTTCTGCTAAAATATTTTTGCAGTTTTCATCATAAGCCCTTTCAGTCTATTTCTCCTTTCTTTTTAATTGAATCTAGAGACAGTGATTTAATTTTTATTCTTTGCTGAGTAAATGTCAGGAAAAATGAAAGTTTTATGAGACAGTAGATGTAGGTTGGACTTCAGAGTTGGCTCCTCGGTGGTCAGGTTCTGGCCTTGGTGAACTCTGTGTCCTTGAGTGGATTATCTGATTCAGACCTGTGTATTCTCATCCCTAAGCAGGACAGAGGATGGTCCATTAGTTGAAAGATGAATATAAAGGGTTTTTTATTAATTAATTTTATTGATACACTTCTGGCATTCATAATGATCACATTCATCACAGGAATTTGTGCCTGTATATAATGTCTCTTATTGCTTGCTTTGTCATTTCTTTCCTTTCCCGTCAATCCTTCTTCCTTTCTCCTTTGATTTAGTATTTGGCGCATGGTGGGTGCTGAATCCACGTTTAATCTTTTCTCCAGCTTTCCCCAGGAACCATTGTTGATGGTTATCAGCTAGGACTGAGGTCAGCATTTCTGGTCAGTAACTGTGGTCAGGAGCTGTGAGTGGAAAAGGTGTAGAAAATTGGCTCACAAAAGTAAGGATCCCTTGGGCCGGGGAGTTAGCTCAGTGGTTCCAGCGCCTGTCTCGCAAGCGCAAGGACCCGGGTTCAATTCCCCGGTAACCACATAACAATACTGGGTGTGGACCCAGCAGCAACCAGTACCACATACCACAGTGCCGGGCGTGGTGGCTCACGCCTGTAATCCCAGCACTCGGGAGGCAGAGGCAGGAGGATTGTGATGTGAGTTTGAGGCTGAGCTCAAGGCCAGCCTGAACCACAAAGCGAGACCC